>JAUZST010084668.1:0-46394 GCA_034779995.1 Parotocinclus haroldoi
ACACACACACACACACACACACACACACACACACACACACACACACACACACACACACACACACACACACTCACGCAAGCACATGCAAAAGGGCAAATTCAAATAATGGCTTGGAGTACATTTCCATGGACTTGATCAGATCATAGTCAGATTTTTGCAGTTATTTGATTATTCAAGTGGTTATTTATACGGCATACTCTGATCTAGAAATCATATTAAGTAATCTGAGCTGGATTTTAATTCAGTAATTAGATTTCTCTGTAAATACTTACATGTTACACAATTTCAAGTGGTTTTCTTATTTTGCCAGGGCAGCTAGTAGAAACAACTCTTCTTAGTGATTTCACTTCTGTTGAGCTTATTTACATATACCTGGTGCAGGATTCTGTAGCAAAACTATTAAATGCAGCACCCACTAAATAGATATCTAACACTTACTGAGAGACGGTATGTGCTTGATAAAATTATGAATTCAGGTCGCACATTTATGTGAGATTGCTGGCTGGTTGCAAAGTAGAAATCCGATCATTGACTGATTTATGTAAACCTGGAGGTTTCTCATTGTCGGAGGGAACTTGTTTATCATATTATTGATAAAATCTGCTTTTATGCAGTTAGCAGATTATTAGGTGCATGTAAACACACACATGGTGGGAAATGGGGGGGAGTAAGGGTTCACTCACAGTAGGCGATCTGTACCAATTTGTGCTTGGGCACACGGTCCCCAAAGCACAGTTTGTTTGACTAGCATGATCGCGGTGCCTGGGTGTGATATGCTAAACCGTGCTCAGGCCCACATGTTTAAAGTATCGTGATGAGGTAAGTGTTCTCCGGTGAGGACTGTTTAAAGGGCAATGGTGGGGTTCTAGGCAACCAGGCTCAGTGTAAGAATGCTCCCAGTAGTTTTGGCTCATCAGTCTACTACTGTTACTACTTATCTAAATCATGAATTGTTGTAAGTAATTTTGTATTGCCTCTATGTAAAGCAAAAATATAACATTTGATATGAGCACAGCATTTAGGTCTGTGATTTTGAAAGTTTTAAGTTATCAGGAAAACAAAGAGTTCTGTAAAGATACACAAGCTTTAAATAAATAGATGAAATGTGCAGTTTAGACATAAGACATGCCAGCTCACAGTATAAAGGTAGCATCATGAGTCAATCCTCTATCTCATCTCAAACTGTCAGCTTGTTATGTGTGTGTGCTACATGATCAAGGGAACAGACTGTACTGTGATCGAGCATGCATCTTTTGTTTTTGGATTTTGTTTCTTTCTGTCTGCCTCTTGCTGTCTGGCTAAAAAAAACATCATTTGTTGTTCAAAGGCACTAGTGAGAGTACAGAAAGCTGAACAAAGAGCCAGAGAACAGCTCTATCTCATCTCTGTGATTGTATTATAAAACAGGCAGAATTATCCCAATACTTTCAGACTGACAGTAATATAGCATTGACCTTTAAGACTGTTCTTTACCGTCACATTAAATACATGCCGTGATCAGCAGTTACACATGGCGTTCTGGACTTTGGTTATGACTGCCAGTAGAGCACAGTGAGCCTTAAACAAAAAGACATCTAAGGCATCCTCCCATGAGAACATTATATATTCTTCTGTTCAGGTAATAAAAGCACCATTGAACAAGATTTACCATCAAGATTATTTACATTCAAATGGTTAATTTTTTTATATGGTTCAATGCTTAAACAGCATTTGGATCACACTTACCCTGGGTGACATACAGATGTTCAGAAAGCCAGGGGAAGCTCATTGCTACTTGGGTGTCAATACATGTTGAGCCATGCCACCAGGTTTTAACCAGTGCCTTCAGGTGAGGCCAACATCAGTGTATTGCATCTGATGCGGGCCGTTAGAAGGGAGTGAGGGAAGCCAATGTAGCTGCTGAATGACGTGGGTACCAAGGCAGATTAAAAATCAGGCATTCAACTGCTTTCTTTATCAGTTTTAAAGATCTGATGGTATGCATAGGAAGACCTTTTAGGAGTAAAGAAAAGGTCACATTCTCTTGATGTTTAAGAGAAGAAACCTGCTTGAGTGGGTCAGGTTAACAACGCAATTCATAAGTTAAATAAAATGTCTTAGTCTGGATAAATAAACACTAAATGAAATAAACACTAAATCCCATCCCAATAACTTATGTTAAGTGTGCTGGTGGTAGCATCATAGTTTCGGCCTGTTGTGCTGCATCTGGACCAGGATGGCATGTTATCACTGATGGAATATTGAATTATGAATTATACCAACAAATTCTAAAGAGAAACGTAAGCACACTGGTCTGTGAACTGGATATCAAGAGATCCATGGGTCATGCAGCAAGACGACAACCCAAACCACACTAGTCATTCTATCAAACAATGGTTAAAGATGACTTTAATGTGTTGTCTTGGCCATAATCCAGTAGAAATTCATAAAGCACTTTTAAAAGTTATAGAGGAACTGCCCCCTGTGGATCTCCTCTGATAACGACATTCAGTAAAGAGCTTGTTTTGGTTTTCATTTGCATCAGTAGGAATGCTTTGTGATGCTTGAACACCTAAAAAAAGTAAAAGTAAAAGTGCCCCTTCCAATAAAATAGTAGGAGGATACTTTTGGATAGAGTACCTCTTATCAGAGATCACTAACAGCTAGGCCATGTTCCCAGTACCTTTGGTGTGAACATGGGAGGGGGGTTATTCTAGGACTTATAAAAAAGTTCCCTGATGCAAAAGGGCCTATAGAATTTTGTATTTCCTTTGATTTAACACTCCTATGCTATTTTAGTAGCTTCTTGGTCATTAGAACCATATGTACTGGGTTATTGTTGAGATTGAAATGTTTTAATAGTTAAGAATGCCATGTTCAAATGACTGACTTTTCAAAAATAGCTAAAACAACTGCATGGAGACTGAAAGGAATCCAGAGTGAAGACAACTTGCTGTGGCAGTGGGGGAGTAATTGGTTATTTGATTGCATGTTTGGGCTCCAGGCTCCAGGCACAAATACTCAGCAGTTGAACAAACACTCTCTCACATCTCAGTCTCTCTGACCTCCCACCTCGAGCACACAGTCACTTCTGCCCCAGTACTGCTCGTTCAATAACACCATGCTACATGGTGCCAAACAATCAGAGACCAACAAAACTATTCCTGTAAGGGCAACCCAATAGAGATGAGGCTCAACAGGAGCAGATACCTTTACTTTTTCTAAATATGTAGCTGACCGTGTCAGAGAGACTGATTCTGATACATTTCGATTCTAACCAGTTCTCACATAGCAGATGCATTCATGCATGCTGAACTCAAGCTGCAACACACAGTGAGATATAACACTGTGTCAGGGGAGCCCATACACAGACCTTAATAACCCACTGCAGCATTACAACATAATTTTGACTCAAAGTGGAAGATAATGATGATTAGACAGTGATCCTTTGAAGACTGTTGAATAAGAAAATACGATTGAGAAATACTATACAATAAAATCTTCATGTTTGCTGGTACTTTATTAGAGCGCTCATTAGTGTGGATGCTGTTTACTTACTCGAAAATAGAAGGCAGATATGCTGTACAGACAGGAAAAGATACACGAAGTACACGAGGAAGAGAAAGTCTTTGCATTCGCATCAACAATCTGGATCTACAGCATAACCTTTGCTGGGGTAAATTCAAAGATTAATTACTGAGTACATGACTGAATAGAAAGCAGCATGTTTTTTTTAAGTCCAGCGTAAACTCTGTGGGGTTAGCACGGTGGCTCAGTGGGTAGCACCGCTGCCTCACAACAAGAAGGTCCCGGGTTCAATCCCAGGGTGGAGCGACTTGGGTCCTTTCTGTGTGGAGTCTGCATGTCCTTCCCGTGTCTGTGTGGGCTTACTCCAGGTACTCCGGTTTCCTCCCACAGTCCAAAGACGTGTGTTAAATTAATTGGTGTCTCTAAATTGTCATTGACTTGTGTGTGCAAACACCCCAGCCATGTAACTAGTAACAACTGCACGCCAGTCCCAAGTCCGGATAAATGGGCAGGGTTGGAGAAAGCAATGGCAAACTGCCGAAATACTTCATGGATCACATCGATGAAGGACAGAAATGTGTGGAAACTGATGATCCATCAAGTTATCGAGAGTCAGCTGTGACTGTACGGTTAATCCATCCATCCAAACTCATGTGGCCTTGAACTACATTCACAGATTACGTGTTCATGTGCCAAGGACAAGCATATCTTTCCTGCTGACAAAATAATAAAGACATTTTTCTCACTTTCCTTGATCTCAGGCTCAACCTTCGTTTCTGTTCTCCTGTAGAGGGTCACAGCAGCAAAAGGCTGACAATGTCATCCCTAACTTGCCCTAGCTCAATCACTGGTTCTCCTGGTATCCAGAAGCCAAAGAGATGTGATTCCTCCAGTTGTTTTTTCTGCATCTAGAACAACTTTGACTTAATGCCAAGTGGGCAGATTGACTCTCAAATGAACCAGATTGCACAAAATAATGATCCCAGTACCCAATATTCCTGCACAGTCCACTACCCTATGATGGGAGACAAATTCATATGCCTGCACATGTAGACTGGAAATACTAGTCTAGACATTCCTTATGGATGAGCAAAATAAGATATTATATTTCCTTGTAGATGAAGGGAATTCTTGTTTTTTTTTGCACCATACAGTCCTAAAATGTGGGCAGTGTGAGCCCTAGGTTTTCTTAGTTTAGGGCTGTGGTGCTAGATGTAAAGCTGCTTTGTGAGAATGCACTGCTGTAAAAAGTGCTGTATAACTGGATTTAACTTTGACCTGACTTGACATTCCTTTGTAACCTTGACATCATAGCCCACTTTGTTTACAGATAAATTTAAATATGAAGCTTTTTAAAGTCACCCCCATGTACTTTAAGAACTAATTAGTGGTGCAATACAAAATTATAATTTTCTACAGAGTATATCATGTCTTAACAGTATGTAACAAATAAAGGCTGTTGTCACACAGTATGTATAAACCTACTTCTAATATATTTGTAATATATATAAGCAGCAGTGGCAATCTGAAACATTATCTTAAAAATGTATCTCTCCAAAATTTAGAAATGGTAGAAAATGTTTTGCATTAACATCATGCTGTGACAAGCTTGGCACTTGTGACACAGCAGCTATAGGGGGCCCAACCTTTATCCAGGTTATCCGTTTTATCAAATTAACTCTTAGAATTTTTATGAAGGGTTGAGAAATAACATTTTGGTATTTGAATGTGAACCCTCTGCTGATGTGTCCAAAAAGTGTTTTTCACATTTACACTTACAAATACTATTTGCATAGTTTCTTAGAATTAGTAGATGTGGTATCAATGCAACACATAAATAGACAAATAGAAACATACAAGAAACTGCTATTCAAAAGTGGGCACTGTTTGCATGCCCCAACATGTCCAGCCGTGTTTCACCTGACTCATTTATCTAGGTCTGTGCTTTCAGAAAGAACCTGTTGCACTTCACAAACATTGGATAGCTGTGTTTCTTAATTGTTTTGTTACTAATGCTGTATTGCACTGGTACATAAACTGGTACAATATATGCTACAAACAATAATAAACAAATATACTATAGAAAGAAAACTCTGGGTGATAGACACATTCTGAAATCTTATTTAGCATGTACAAATATATGAAAGAAGAAAATGTTGTCCCATGTAAAAAAGGACCAACACTGAAATATATTGTCTTGGAAAAACAGCAGAAATATAATATGGAGATCTTTAACCAAAACGTATAAATTCAATGCTATAATTATTAAACCTATTGCAGTGCTGAAACAAGTCTTGAATATCACTACAAATGTCAGATAGTCCATCATTTTAATGTATAGCACAAATACAAACCTTAGCATATATACTTTGGCATATATATTATTTTATCCTTACACACAAACATCTACATTAACTCAGAATATGGATTATAAACTGATATAATAACAATAATAATAATAATAATAATAATAATAATAATAATAATAATAATAATAACAACAATAATAATAATAATAATTATTATTATTATTATTATTATTATTGTTGTTGTTATTATTATTATTATTATTATTATTGTTGTTGTTGTTGTTGTTATTATTATTATTATTATTATTGTTATTATTTTTATTGTTGTATGCTAAGCTTTCAAGGATTCCATCACTGGACATGTATGAGGGGTGGCCTGTCACTATTCTTAAATCCAAATGATCTTTTCCTTGAGTGCTGCCATCAAACCACAAACTGAACCAATGTCAGATGCTGCTGCTGATGATGACAGCTGTTAATGTTCTTTTAGATCCCTGGCAGACGGCAAAGTAGGTCTATTTGTGAAAACTGGCAAGCACAAGTCGCCAATAAAAAACTGATTAGCTTTAGTAGTAGCTTCTCTGCCTTTAACTCTGCATATACAAATCAACTGCTTTCATTAGTTTCATAGTGCAGTGTTTAAATGTTTTTGGCAGTGGCTTTTAGAGTTGTTGGTAAAGAAGAGTATTAACTGTTCTCCAGCAACTTGAGGTTCAATGTACATTTATTCATGTTGATGTGTCTGTGCATGCAAATGTCAACTTACCCACGCACCCCTGTATGGCATGAGCAACCAGCCTCATAATACATGTTTGTGCTGTGAGGTCAAGATTATTTTCTGACTAATTAAGATGTTTTAGGACCAGTGGGCACGCTGTGCATACAATTTTTAGTTGACTAAATACTATACAGGGCCTGCATCATCAGGGAAGCCACCAACCATGATTCTTCCTCCACCAGACTTTACAGTTAAGATGAGGTTTTGGTCTGTGCCCAGTGCCTGCTTTTCTACAAACATGACATGAAATATCTTTTTTGATTAAAGAAAGGTTCCAAACGTTAATTTTCTTAAACAAAGTTAATCCAAACTTTATTTTCGTTTCCAATAAAACCAAATTTCTCATACACTAGAACACAATCAATTAGATTAGCAAAATAGAAACCAAACAGCGAGTCCTCAAAATAAGTTCCCCTCTAATAAAAATTGAGCTTCACCAAATAACTCTTAGTATTACATTTTATTATAATTATAGTAACATAAAAAATAAAACATGCAGCTTTGAAGTCAAACCTAGCTGTGTCAGAAAATTGATGTTGTTCAGTTTGGATTCAATGTCAAATTTATTTCTATAGCTATTTTTACAGTGGTGCATTGTCTTGAGAAAGCTTTACAAAAATTTAGGCCCAAAGTACCTAAATGAGCAAGCACAGGGCTTTGGTGACAAGTTCATGTTAATGTTAATGTTAATGTAATATATAAAGACAACAGAATATGTTGAACACCGTCTACTAAAAGGACATATTTGTTCCATTAGTACCAAGTGTACCAATGGTGACTCCAGCACTATCTATGAAAGCATAACTAGAAAGGATAGAACCAAAAGGAACCTGCATCCCCAGCAATCAGCACAACGCTGTAGCATCTATCTTGCTCATTTGAAGTCTTGGCTAGTTTGCCTGTTATAAAACACTATACAAAATAAAAAATAAAGAGAGTTTTTACTGGTTGGTAAAACACCTTGGGTGTTGAATGTGAGTCCAGAAGCAATAAATTAATGCCTGATTCAAATCATTTCAACAGGTTCATAAACTATTTGTAAAACTATAGTTCATGGTGAGAATGGGTTTCCATTCTTTATCACTGAACTAGTGGAAAGATCTTTAGAAAACAGCAAAGGCTGGTTTTCTAGGAAAAACAAGTCATTGTGAGTCATTAGAAGGTTAACAATATGGTTAAAGTGGGTCTTAGAATTAGGCATATTCCACCCCAAATGTGTTTAAGCCTTATGCTATAATTGTAACATGCCTTTAAACAGTGGTTGGTTTACTGGTGGTCTATAATCACTAGGTCTCCATGCAGTCTAATATGTTGCTGAGGTGGACTACAGGGCCTATTACCACAAGAAAAACACTCTTTCCCTCTGTTTGTCTGTGTCCTCTGTTCCGTTTACTCCCACACACATACACACATTTAAAAGCATTGCTTCTAGCAACAATCCATGGTACAATCCTGGATTGTAGACTTGCCATCTCTTACTTCTTCAGGGCATGCCCTGAGTATACCAATGTGCCTGTTATGAAACAGCTTCTGCTGTTGTTTTAGTGCCACTGGCTTGATGGCCCACACACAACTGGAGGACCCTAGCTGGCTCAGGGGCCAGGCTACCGAAAGGCTTGTAAATTAGGCCTGCTGCCAGTCGGCTGTCTTTGCCACCTACTCCAAGGTCTTGTTTCAAAACTCTGTGCCATCAAGCATGGAGGTGCCATTCTGGATGGCTGTCAGAGTTATGCATAAAACTTATACAAAACAAAGAGACACATGCCACCTCAACAAGCTGGGAGGAAATACAGCAGTAATTCATGTATTCCTTGATTTTACCCCATCTGGCTTCATGAGTCAAGTTTATTTCAGACATAAACCTGATCCTACGTAGCTGTTCCTGTGTAACTAGACCTTGTGACGTCTCGGCGGCTCACAGATGCACTGATAAGTACCTCCCTGGCATGAAATGCCATTTCCCCCCACACAAACACTCCAACCACATGAATCAGCAGCTGAAAGGCACGGAGCTTTACACAAATGCACCCACAGCTGTTCTACGCACTAACAGTGCACACACAATTGAATAGTCTTTCCTATACTAAATATCTATTCAGAATCATAGCCTCAAGTTGGTGGTTCAGTCAGGTCTGTGTGAGTTTGTTTGTTTTCTGTGTGTGTGTGTGCGGTTAAAAATGGGACTATAGCTGAGACTACAGCATAGGTGTAGAGAGGATCAAAGAGCTGCTGAAATATAACACAGGGTTATACAGCAGTGTATACCATACAACTGGCTTACTGTATGAATGAACACTTCAATATGTTCAGGTGAGAGATATAGCTCATCAAACAAAGGAGATTAGTATTTGCTTACCCAGCTGCTCGAAGCCAGGTGATGCATACCAACTTGTAAAGTAAACAAATGAATGTGAATGGATAAAAATACAGTACATCTTATAGAGCAGTCAACATCACCTTTTATTCAACTCTAGTTACTGAATTTGTAGTGTATTTACCAGTGTGATTACCACGGGCAGTTCTTTAAAGAAACATAGAAAAAAATACCATGAAAGAAATCGAACATAATAGGAAATTAAATAACATAGAACAAAAAAAGGTTTATGTGAAAGATTTTAATTGGTCACATTGCATTCAACATTATAGTGAGAATTTGGATAGATAAACGCTAATCTTTATTAATTAGGTATGGAACGATTGTTATCAAGTTATGATTTGTGGCTTTATTGTATAAAAATATTGTATGTATTCCTATGTAAACTATTTAGTACATTTCATTATTTAACGGTTGCTCCTGCAGTTGCTACTATCCAAAGTGAACTTAGTTGAGCAGCTTAGTTGCAACGTGTTTCAACAGTGGCAGGGATTTCTCGCAACCTTCTGAATGTTAACCACTGCTGGTAGGTCAGAAGAAAATGGTAAAAACTAAATATAATTTGTATAACTAAACTAAATAGAATTGTTAAGTTGGCAAAACTGACTTGCATTTCCCTCATTAGACGTTTACTGTTTGAGACGAGTGGTAAATATTCACAAGCCCTGAGGTATTCATTAAAAGTTACTTTTGAGTTGTCCGTTCTTTAGCACAGGTTAATTTGTTGAAATATTTGTCAGTGGTAATCACCCATGCACTACAAATAAATAAGATTTGATTTGGTTGAAACAGTATTCTTTTAAATGCTCTTATTTTGGGATATCTGTAACACTCAATGTAAATGATGGGGCCCGCACATAATCTCAGGTGTTGAGGTACTCAGGAACACGAGAAGCCTATTGCTACTTTAAAAGAATTACTCTCTTAAAAGCAAGGTCTTTAGAGACCTAGTACAAAAGGCTGCTCATCACCCCTTACCTCGATTTTGCCAGTGTTTGCCTATCCAACTCTTTTCTATTGTGGATTGAGCTCAGACACCGAGTTGTAGCCTGCAGCTACGGTTTTTACTTTGGATCAAATTTCCCAGCACAGATGCTCCAACAGAGGAGACTCATGAAACTAATACATACTTGTTCTCGAGCAAAACACCACTCTCATGAATTCCTGTTTGGCCTTAAAGACCCAAACAGCTTTGAAAACGGTTTGGCTAAGAAATGCTGCGGCTCAGACGCAGACATGAAAAGGAATGCTGGAGAGTGCTGTGAGACATGAGACTCCATGTTTGTTTAGGATTATGGAAGGGCTAGTTCACCAAGGTCATCTCAGCTAGCTGATCAAATGTGGAATGCATTCTCTACGTGTTTTTTCCAACTTAATGCTGGTAAAGTATCTCACTTTTCCATCTTGCTACCCAGTCCCAACTTGTTTGTCGGCGTTGATATGAATCTGGATAACCATAATGGGATGGAATTACTGTAAAGTAATAGCAAATTATCTACTTTTACTATTCTGCTCATACTGGTTCATCAGTGTAAAAGATAGGAGAAATCTAACTATGCTCTAATTACTAAAAAACAGAACATGCATCTAGATAATGCTGCCAATACCGACAAAAACAACTATTCCAAAATAACCAAAAATATATGCCATATATGAACGATTTGTAGGCTTAGTGAATGTTGCCACTGAACTCAGTGGAAGAAAGGCCACCAACTGGTAACCAACTCATGAGACCATTGACAGAGCAGCAACAATAAAGCTGTGGTAGCCCTGGTATATGTATTTATGTTGGGATTATTAAGCCATGGACACACTGAACTTTTATGAGCAAATTTTTGTGCGCTTTGTGCAGCTCTGACTCCTGCGGAAAATAGACTCTGGGACCAAAACTTCACACAGATTTCAAATCTGGTACAAGGTTAACCTGAAAGGGTGGTGCACTGTATAGTAGTACTGCAGTTCCAGAATCTGGTCATATTAGTCCAATGCCAGCACAACATTTTGTACATATGTTCAAAACCCACCTCTGCTAAGCTGTCAGTTAGTACAAACTTAGTACTCTTAATACAAACTTGCCTGGATTGTATTAATTGTAAGTTGCTCTGGATAAGGGAAGGTGCTAAATGACGTAAAATTTATATTTCTTGGAACATGTACTGATTTCTGAAGCTGAGAATATGATGAACCCATGCTTTTCCATAGCCTTTAACACTTAAATGTTAATAGATAATGTTGATAGATTAAGACCAAATATAATGGTGACTGAGTGCAGTTGCAAGATAGGCAGCTAATTCATTGGCTGTTGTATGTGCATATTTATATGTATGGAATGTGCTATAGATTTAAGCTGGCAGCCACTCGAGGAATCAGGTACACCATCAATCACTTGTTCATTGTCCCTTACACACAGGTGGCCAACTTGAAGGAAAACAGATGAGCCTTGTCATTTTATAATCCACAAACATTCTGTTGCCAGTGGCGTAAACACAGTAGGAAAATGACACTGATTTCCAAAGCATTAATTAGGTGTCTTGATGGAATTAATACCATTTTCTCATGCTGCTAGACTGTAGCAGAGAAACTGGGGTCCATGAAGAAAGTGTTGCATTTGCCATTGATCATCCTGGGTTTGTCAGGTAACCCTTTTTGGCTGTAGAGAAAAGGGTCCATCTTTACTTATATCTTCACTTTGCCCTACATCCTTAAATGTACGAAAGGTTCTCGGTTCATCCTGTGTGGAGTTTAGTCCGGGTACTGTGGTTTCCCCCCACATTCTGAAGACATGCGTTAGGTAAACTAGTCATTCTAAACTGGCCCAGTATGAACGTGTATGACTAGTATTGCCTTAACCTTGCTCCTGTTGTGAATAGCCATTGATGACTATGCAATATTAAATAAACAAACAAACCTAGTGGTGTATATCTGTTTTTGAATCTACCGCTAGAATAAAAATATGATGAAACACTGACGCATTCTAGATGATCCATTTTCATATTTAACATCTCCTGTGGCTCAGATATAAAAGACCATTACAAAATAACTCCCTCATAATTGTGATTCACCTCTTGTTTGTACCAAAAAATGTATTGGTTATTTATCGGTTTAAAGTAGGTTGCTACTAATGCAGTGAAATTTATGGTATCTGCAATTGGATAGTTAGCTATGTCTGCTGGTCTGTATGCTAGTGTATTCATTATTTTTAATTTATATTTTATATTGTTTGTCTACTATCACGTAACTACAAATACTCAAGCAAGGTAAAATAAGCTACATAAATATGCTTGACTAATTAACTGCTAGTTGTTGGGATAAATACTTTGCTAAATATTAGTTAATTAATTAATAAAGTTAATTTGCTAGTTATTTTGCTAAATACAATCAATTTGCTTAGCTGACATGCTGTAATCCGACTCAGACTCAAAATATATTCATAATAATTGTACGGAAATGATATCTCCAGTAGTATATTTCTTTGGCATGGTGGAGTAGTTAAGTTCAGGAATTTCAGTCTGGTTATGAGTGTTTCCTATGAATATAAATATAATTTGACTGGCTTTTTGTAGTGTATATTACAATGTAAATTAAGACACAAGGCAGCAATTATTGGATTTCTGTAGGGCATGAGGGTGCTATTTTTATAACTATTAATATTTTTATATTTATAGGATGTGTTTGTTTAGTGTGTGCAATATGTAAAGTGGTTTTATTATTTTAGTAATCATTTTTTAAAATATTACTCTTTTATTATTCTATTTTAAATGGTTCAAATGATTAGGTCAGAATCACTTTATCCTCAAAGTTGTCATTTTGAACGACAATGTACTGTCAAGCTAATGTAAAGTAGGCTATATAATTATAATGCACATACAAATAATTTACTAGCAGCCGTGAAAAAAAGCCTGTTTGTGATGGAAACCTTTGGTACTTAAGCATAACAATGGACGCATTGAATATGAATTCCTGGTGGCTCTGCCTAATTACCATGCGCATTTTGACTCATTAAAGGAATGCTAACAGAAACAACATTGTATTTAGCTAATTAAAAAATGACTAAAACATATTGAGGTGTAAGGTATGGGTATGCACTTTAAGAGTTTCTATTCTATTTCTATGAGACATTTAGTGTTAAATTAGTTGTTTCATATTTTAGTGACTGAAACATACTGGCATGACTGTAACTCTTACACCCACGGTATGTGTGTGTGGGTCTGTCTGTCTGTGTGCTTTCCTGCACGTAATTAGTGTTAAATCTCTGGCCTGCTATAACATTTTGTCAAAACAAGAAGAGATCTCCCTGCTATACCTCCGCTTTAATGAGAGCACATAATGCACAGTAAGTGAAATATATGTGTAACATTTTGTGCCTGCGGTTGCCAGTCCTGTAAGGACATCCACGCCCACACAAAGTACAGCACACACTTACAAGCAAACCTAAAATACTTTTGCAAAGTGCAGAGTAAAATGTACAATAAAGCAAAAAGTAGCATTCAACCCAACTAATCAATTAAATCAATGGCTCTGCACTGTGGAAAGTCTTAGGCCTATAGGTCGTGCAATTAAGCTCTCGGATAATGGAGCGGAAATAACTAACAGCCCGCTTGAAAATGTTAGCTGCATAATATCTCGGTCTCAGTTTTCCATACGCTGCGTAATGAGTTGTCAGTTTAAGAGATGGTGCTCTTATCTGCAACATGTACTGTATGTCATGCATGCTAAGTTATATTAAAAGTTTAATATTAGAGCAGTGTCACAAGCGATTCTAATAAAGAAAGAAGGTTGTTTGAAGGGACTGAAATTTTAAATAAACAGATAGCATGACTCTCCTGACTGGCTTCCACAAATGGATTTTGTATGCAATATATTTAGACACACTGCAATGCGCCCTCTTGGGGATCTGTCAGGGTTTAATGTCAGCGCTATTCAGATAGGTAATTCTGATCCCTCCATGCCATTCAGGGGTGAATTTAGGTGAGCCATGCTGGAATAAGTTCTGATGGAAAAATCCCAGTGCAATGCAAAGTGACAACATCTGTGCTTTTTGAGCTATAGATATGCATAAACCTGAAACTGGGGCCAAGTAAGGATAACTGGGGAGTTCAGCTAGGTTGTAAGTGATTGGCATTGATGGCTTTGGTCAATAAAAGTAATAAGTGTGTTTGCTCTGCGGGTTAGAACTCCAGCAGCAACAGCATCAGTACATTCTTATCAGTGCATGGGCTCAGCAGGAAGTAGCAGAAAGCCATGCTTATCTATGTTTTGGTCTGGACCTTTGAGGATGGGAGGTTTCAGTTTTGGGTCAGGCTTGTTTTGAGAGGGGAAGGGAAGCAGAAAACATGACCAGCATGCTAA
This sequence comes from Parotocinclus haroldoi, assembly GCA_034779995.1. NCBI lineage: Eukaryota > Metazoa > Chordata > Actinopteri > Siluriformes > Loricariidae > Parotocinclus > Parotocinclus haroldoi. The sequence continues at coordinate 14,318 of JAUZST010084668.1, forward strand.
CACTGCTGGGTGGAGAATAGAGCAGTGTGGAGGGTGGATAAGTTGAGGTTAGAAGAGACTTCTGCTAATCCACTCTACATCTTAGATTTTATGTCTTCTTTATATTAAGCAAAAATATTACATAATGTATAAAAGATGCATCAAGGGTGTCCAAAGTCAAGTTACACTTTCTCACAAAAGTGAGTACACCCTCACATTTCTTTATCTATTTTATTATACATTTCCATGGGGCAACACCGATGATATGACACTTTGATACAATGTAAAGTAGCCAGTCTACAGCTTGTATAAAAGTGTAAATTTGCTGTGCAAATTTAATCAAACCTAAGAACTTCTTAGGCTACAGTGCACCATTCCACCATAGCCAACACCTGGTACTAGGTCCATTATGTCCATATATAACTTATATAGTATGGTGTTTGGACACCATCCAATAATCTACGTCTGATAAAGTGCTTGTCTGTCCAGAAACTGTATCAATGGTATTATTCACGTGCCTGGAAAACACAGATTAACTATATCACATGTTGTTTGAGTTTTGTCTATCTGTCTGTGATGCATTTTTGTCTTCCTTACTGACTGCCCGCCTTTCCTGTTGCCCTGCCTGCCTGTCTGCCTCTCTGTGTCAGTCTGTGTAGAAAAAGCATACCCTAATGGAATTATGCACTGTACACAAGCTTGTTTCTTTGTGTCACACTGTCTATCTGACTGTCTGTCTGTTGTTGTCTAGAACACTGTGCACACACGTGAAAGACTTGAAATTTCTCTATATCATGTCTCATGTTCTGTTCTGCCTGCCCTCCTCTAACTCAAAAGATCGTAACCTAATTATCAAACAAGCTAGCCCAGCTGATTTCCGGGACCTGGTTTCAAGTCCCAGTGGTGCTTTCAGGCCAAATCAGGCATCACATGCAGACATGACTGGCTATCCTTGATGGCGTAATAGTGATCCCTACTCAAACCCTGTGAAAGACTGGCAGCCCATCCAAGGCGCATTTATAACTTTTTATCTGACTTTCTGTTTGACCTGTCTTGTGTGTTTTTATCTCTTGACCTGTCTGTCACGAACTAGACAGACCATTTACCTAATGGTATTATACACTAAATGCACCCAAAAGTCCCTCTAGTTTGTCTATAGGCACATTCACACCATTAGTTCTGGGAACTAATTTGGCAGGAACTACTCCTCACAGAGCTCCCTTGAGAACTAAATCCAATCCACAGATTTTTTATTTGCATTTGAACAGGAAGTAGGAAGGCTGAGTAACTCTAAACTGACTAAGCCATGCGAATTTCACTTCATCTTGTCCTCTGTCACATGTAGGCTCAGTAGAGTTTGGATTTCACTGTTCATCTATTTGTCTGTGTTTATTGTTTTTAGCATGAAGTTCGGTTATTTATACGACTACCGGTGTATAAGTAAATTTAAAAATGGTGGTTGAGGTCATCACAAGTGCTTGCATCTGGAGCAATTGCCATACACTTGCATCACGTCTGAACCAACTGTCATAATCCTAAGTGTAGGCCAATCAATGCATACGTACATCACTTAGTTCCACTGTGGCGAGAAAATACCTTACCTTGAATGAGGAACTAAAAAAATAATTTAACACGGTTCTCTATGAACTATAATTACCCCCAACTCTACAGTGCAAACAAGTGAAGAAGCAAAAGGAATACAGTAAAGAAGTACGGAAGAGTTAATCACATACTGTCTGGCAGTCTCAAATGGTACTATGCGCGATTGTGCACAGGTTTATAAAGCAAAGTATTAACCCTTGATTATCTGTATGTCCTGCATGTCTGTTAGTCTATCTGTGTGTCTCCTTTTAGAAAAAGTATTTTGCAATGTAAACATGCTATCTATATGACATCTATATGGCATCTCTTCTGCTCTTCTTTCCTCCGTTCTAATTGCCAGTCTATCCTGCATGTTGATCTGTATTTCTGTCTTGGTCTAGAAAAGAACATTCCAGAAAAGTATTTTGCACTTGCTTTGAGAAGTACAATCATTTTTTCTATAGTTGTTCAGTCTATATGTCTGTCTGTATCTCTCTCCCTCTCTGCACAAAGAATTCCCTAGTGACAGCATGCATTGTGTACATGCTTTGAATAAAAAATATTGACACCGAGTTTCTGTCTTGCATGTTTGTCTAAAAGCATGACCTAATACTGTACTATCTTGCACTGTACACATGCTTGAAAGGCCTAATAATTTGTTAATATTAAATAATGTTTGTCTTTCTGTCCTTAATTCTGTCTGTCAAAAAGGTGCAAGCCTTAGCTGTATTATACACTCTACACATACCAACCAAAACAGACAATCTCCATTTCTGTCTAGAAAAAGCATACCCGAATGGTATTACGCACTAAGTACAAGCTTGAGAGGCTTGATAATTTGTCTATATCACATCTTGTCTTCTTTTCTTCCTTCTGTAATGTCTGCCAGGCTATCTGTCTGTTGCTTCCTGGAAATTGTGGTATTTACTATTGCGCACATGCTTGGAAAGCAAAATATATATATTTTTTCTGTCTGTCTGTCTGTTCTGCATGTTGATCCATACTTCCATCTCAGTCTAGAAAAGCACATTCCCTAAACTACTACAAACAAAAATTAGGGTATATTTTAAAACAAAATATCCCATAGTGAAATGTGAAATGAATTTTTGTGAGCAGTATAGTATTTCACACTGTACACATGCTTGTAAAAACACTTTGACTGTTGTTCTGTCTGTCTATCTCTGTCTGGACAGAACATTCCCTAGTCATGCTATGAATTGTACACATGCTTGGAAAGCACAATCATTTATAAAAAAAATGTTTTAGTTTCTGACTGTGTCTACATGCCTGTCTGCCATACACTGTACCTTAATGGTCTTTTGAGCTGTACACAAGAATATGTCTATAACATAAATTCAATTCAATTAAATTGCTCCCTCTCCCATCTCTACATAGACAAATTACATATTTCATCTAAATGTTTTATTGTATATGTTAATTATGTTTCTTACCCAAATGAGGATAGGTTTCCCTTCTGAGTCTGATTCCTCTCAAGATTTCCTTTTAATCTCAAGGAGTTTTTCCTTTCCGCTGTCGCCATTTGGCTTGCTCATTAGGGACAACAGAATCCAATTTGTGACAATTGTTCCTGCATCAATGTAAAGCTGCTTTGTGACAATGTCTATTGTAAAAAGTGCTATACAAATAAAATTGAATTGAACTGAATTTAATACAACAGAAACATGTCTACTAATGAGGTCTAATAATAAGGTTGTCACTTCAAACTGATTTGATGGTTGATTGATGTAAATGTACTTTACCATATAATTGAAATGTACAGAATGTAACGACTGTAGAGCAAGTAAAACACATAGAAAGCAATTTTCATTTTCTACTGACTTCCCGCCGTTCTCATAGGAGACACTGTACCATATCTATAGAACAGCCAGTTATATGGGTGCAGTCTGGCATCTCAGCACACACAAGAGGCTGCACCTAAAGTTAAAAACCAAACAATTGTAGTTTGGTGGGCTTGCTCATCGGTAGATGTGTTGTGCCTTCTGAAAAATGCTTCCAAAATAGATAATCACAGGTGATAAATTAATGTGACATTAATTACTACAATGCAGCATGTAATTGAATCGGAATCTCAGTCCCAATGTCAATAGTGCATATGGCTTGAATGATATAGAACAGTCAATACAGCTGTTTGCCACTTAAAGAATGGCAGAAATATTTGATAAGCAGATAGAACTATGGTTTGAATGCAGATCAGGCAGCAAACAGTGCAGCATTATTTAGTAGTACTGAATAAATGCTAGTACTTTTTACAGCTTTAAATCCACTTTTTGTGCATTCTCATAAGAACTGCCGCCACTTTTATAAGGCTTTATGGATCCATCATATAGATGCATTACTTCTGCAGGAACTCAAATGGAGGCCTCATGTGCCCCAGGCTATCACTTAAAGCTGACCTTCCATTACTGGGAGTACAGAAATGGCCTGTGTCTGTGAACCCGTTGACCTAATTTCAGCAGCAGGCTTTCTAAGAAACTAATTCTCACTTGTGCATTACATAGAACATGACAAAAAGAGAGAAAAGAATGGGGAAGAATCTAAGCAAGCACCATGCAGTGAATAATCACTGCTTAAAATTCTGGCCCTCCTGTGGATTGTTGGATTGCTCCGTTGGGTAACAATTCAGGGCAAGGAGGGGGTTTTCAGGAGTTAATCTGAATCATGCAGCAATTGTTTTGCATCCAGTTTTATCTGTTTAAAGACATTACATATTTAAATGTCATTACATTTCAGGTTTGTGCAGCTTATTAATGGAATTGAGGCATTAACAGACCAGATGCTTGCTCAGCCTATCTTAGCATGGCATTCCAGTTCAGTTTGGCTTGTGAATCCTGTACAGATCTTTCTTGGGTTTTAGTCAATGCTACAGAGACTTACAGTCAGCCACACACCAGCCCGCCATCTGTGTTGAGCGCGAGCCGGGCAGGTAGACAACGTGCCTTCTGCAGTAAGAGTGTCAATCATGCGCTTTGCTTGTTATGTTCTGTCAGCTTGATAGTCTTTCACAGGAACGCGGCAGCTCATAAAGGCGCAGGAGAAAGGCAGTAAATGTGTGCGGGAGGGGTAAAAGGGCATCCAGCTGAGAGCTGAACTCATGTAGACACTGCCAAATCAGATTAATTTGGGGTCTTTAACAAGTTCCACATGTGCGCATATCAAAAGCTTCTTTAACGTTCACGCATGAACGCAGGTAGGTAATCAAGTTAGATATGGTATGTGAAACACTAGAGTGTAAATAGATATTGCTCTTGAAGTGCACTTCTGTTCATTTTTATGGTCCCATTTAATATAGTTATCAATCATTCTTTGATCTATTTAGTGTTGACCAAATTTAGGGTTGCATAACTACCATTATTAAATAGTTAGTAATTTTACTAGTGTAAATATAAACAATGCTTAGGAGTAGAGACTTTTGTTATGAATATCAGAAATGTGCTTCAATTTGACATGGCCATGTTTTGTTATAGTTCATGTTGAGTAGTCCTTGTCACTGTACTGCCAGTTCTGTTCAGTATAATTGTTAAAGCACCCCTAGCTTCCTGTGCTAATCAAGCAGTAGAGTAGCCAAAAGAACGACTTTTAAATAGCTCTCCCAAACTGCATAGCCAGAGTAGCTATCAGAGACACATAATAGGCCTTGACGTTCTTGATATGCTGTATGAACATATGGCCAAAGAGCATTAGCTTCAAAATGGGGGGTGCAGCATGCTAACCAATCCCTTGGAGTATTTACATTCTGAAGGGCCCAGAACACTTTCTGCTTAGATTTATCTTGGCAAATGGGCCATTCTATTAAGTAAATGACATGCTGCGGTTAAGCAGATGCCCTTTCAATCTAAATAGGAAGAAGTACCCAAAAGGACAATATAAACAAAGCTGCACATTATAGAAAACTTCTGGCATGACTTAACATAGGTCAGACAGGCAGAAATGTGACTGAAGCCCATCAGAAGTATCTGCTGGACATCTATATGACAAATGTCTGCCATTTAACTAAGAGGCTACCAGTAAGCTTGAGGATAACTGGTAAAATGCAACGTTATGTCTCAGTTTATTTAAAACACAAAAACAAAAACAAAAATCTGACATGTTTTATAACAAAACTCATGCCATGTCAGAAGTGTTTGACAAAGGATAAAGCATACCCGATAAGAAAACCTGCAAAACTGGATTTAATTTCCACTGTAAGTTGAGACATTGCAGGGAAACAGCTGCATCGATTCACTTTAGTCCTAGATCTGCTGAATGAATGCAGGGTGGGAGAGCAGACTGATGTCATTCAAGCAGTGGAGAAGCTCGACCAATCCAGAGCAGCTCCTCATGAGCGCGCTAGATTCAACTTTTTAGAACCTGGATCCTAGCTGCTTAGAGGGGAAAGAAAAAAGGGGGCAACAGAGTAAACAGGGTGGCTTATCTGACGTGAGACGTAACAAAATAAAGCAGACATACATGTCCTCAGTTCCAGCTGATTTATTTGTCAAGATACAGACTTCAGCATGACGACATGTAACACATTTCATTTGCTACAAAATGCAGATGGTCCATTTCAAGAGATATATTGCACAACATAATCGAAGAACAGGGAAAAAAAGAAAAAAAAAAACAAAAAACAAAAACAATGCCATTAAGATGGTAAAAATGCAAAACAAAGGTTTCGAGTTTGCACACCTGCTATTTGGGACCCATTCACACTGATATACATAAACTCCTAGCTTTTACTATATTACAGAACATATACAATCATAAATCTAGTACCAGCAATGAGGTCTAAAATTCCCCAATTTCATTGTACATCTCTAGATGTCGGATCTACACCTGTACACTGTCTAAAAGTGAAACCATATCAAGGCATTTGATGATGTGATTTAACCCTTGCATGCTCAACTCAATGAAACCGGGTAGAAGTGCCTGAAGAAACCTCACTGAGAGCACAGAAAGAACATTCCCATTAACTGTACAAAAATATGCCAGAAAATATTTCACTTTTTTGTTTTGTTTTAAAAGATGAGGTATGTTGGTTATGTATCAAAAAAACGCTTCCTGCCATACCTGTGTCCTATAATCTCCACACCGCCCCTGGCTGGAGGCTTTTCTTGGTTTTTTGTTTTTTTTTTCTTACAAAATGTGGCATACTGAAAAACAAAAGATCACATAAAACCCTCAAGGAAAGTGAACATCCTGAAGAGTGGTGCAGACTCGCCTCCTTGTCTCGTGCAGCTCCAGTTTGTAGACGCCAGGTGGGATGAATGCATAGTTCAGGCTTTTTTGACATTTTTCCACCGTGAGCAGGTTTCAGCAGTTTCACTCAGAGGCTGACACGCTTCATAAAACCATGTGGAAGTGACTGTTCACTTTTCGCCCCGTTTCCCATTTCCAAAGCGCACATGCCCTGGAGGCGAGTCTGAAAGAACCTGAAGATGCGTTCCGGCGCGCCCGCGGTTATTAATAGGTGAAGACCAGATCAGAAAAGTTGGCCTCCAGCCAGTCCCCAGCGATCATCTCGCTCAGTTCGGGCGTGCAGTAGTCCGGGAACTCGAAGTGCGACCCGAGGCTGCCCTCACTAAACGAGTCCAGGTCCTTATCCACCAGAGACAGGCAAAGGTTCCCTGAAGCCAGGCTGGATGGCTCGGACACGCGCGCACCCGCAGCCAAGTTCAAGCTGAAATCGACCATCAGATCGTCCGAGTCCTCGCATGAAGACGACGTGGACGCCGACCTGAACGAGGCAGTGGGAGAGGACCGGGGTGCGTGGTGCGGCTGCTGCTTTGTAATGTTCTTAAAGCTGTAAAACATCCTGGAGCGTCCGGATGTGTCCTCGTACATGCTGGCACCTTCTGACTCAGCAGCCGAGCTCAGCGTGGGACTTGCGGGCACTTTGGCCACTCCGTACGGCCGCAGCTGCTCATCGTCTTCGAGTCTAGCTGGAGACACGTCGTAATCATCATCATCCTCATCATCATCGTCGTCGTCCTCGTCGTCCTCATCGTCTTCGTCGTCCGTAAGCTCCCTTTTAACAGCCTTACTCGCTTTGAAGTTTGTGTAGGAGTAATTACAGGACGGTCTCGCGCTGACGCCGACTTGCTTACCGGGCTTCATCTTGATCGTACACTTTTTCGCGGCCGTTTTGACAACCTTGCTGCTGCTTTTCTCCGGTGACAGTGCGCCACTTTTAGCTGAACTGTCCAGTTTGGGTTTCTTCTTGGGTCTGTACTTGTAGTCGGGATAGTCAGCCATGTGCTGCAGGCGCAAACGCTCCGCTTCCCGGATGAACGGGATCTTCTCGCTGTCCTTCAGCATTTTCCAGCGCTTTCCCAGGCGCTTGGATATCTCGGCGTTGTGCATGTCCGGGCTCTGCTCCATGATCTTTCGGCGCTCGATCTTCGACCACACCATAAACGCGTTCATTGGCCGCTTGATGTGACCGGTAGCTGTACGGCACCAGTCGGGTTTCGGCGGCACCGGGCTACAGGCGTTCAGCTCGGTTTCCTCCGTGTCTGTAGCTTCCCGGGACGCGCCGCTATCCGGCTCGCTGTGTTCAGTCTGTTGTACCATGATTTCACAGTTTTCTTGCGTTTGAACCCTCTGCTGAAGTCGCGCTGACTTTTTTATTCCTTCAGTAGCTCACATCTGATCTCTTTCCAAACTTACTGGCTCCCTTCTTAACTACTTCTCGGCGAGCTTTTTTTCATACGCGCTACGTCATTTGTAATTACCCAATGGCGGCTTTAACTCCGCCTTCCAGTCTCCTTCGGACGGCTGCTTAACCGTCTGCATCAGCTGCAAACCTCTGATTGGTGGGAAGCTCTGTGTGGGCGGGGTTTTCACCATGTGAGAGGCGTACAGGGAATTTGAACCAAATCAGTCTTGTCAAGAATAGAGGCATTAGAGGACCTTAACCCTGAATGAGCAGATCAAAGAGTCTGCTGTTTGAGAAATAAACGAATATTACACGATTCATGCAAAGTACAGGTTTAGGAAAGCATTAGTTAATTCATACATCGTCATAAAGAGCACAACAATTCAGGCTAGTCCATGCTAATGTAGTGGTTGTACTTCAACTATCAGACTTCATTAGTCATCAGTGTGTACATAAACACTTTAAAATACTTATTCCATGACTGTACCTTTACTGAGAAAGTATGAACAATTTCTCTTAATTTCCTATAGAAAATACATCAGCATAAGCTCTGGAACTTGCACACTTACATGCACAAAGGTTTAGTGAGAATTTGTGTTTAATGTTGTCTGCAAGTTGTCTTGTGCTCTTTTTCTGTGTTTCAGGGATCCATTAAGTATTTTCTTTGTATTTCTTTTATTCTCTTTTTTCTTTCTCCTTATTAACTTATACCTACCATAAACTAAGCTGTTTCTGTTTTTTTTTTTTTTTATCAGGCTCCCTCGTGTATCTAAACTGTTTAATTGTCCCAACACTTTTTATGTTTTAACTCAACTTCTTCAACGCAGGGCCACAGGGAGTCCACTGCCTATTCCTGGGGGACACCGAGGAGAGGCATACATGTGACCTAAATTGGATGTCAGGCTATCACAGGTCTGAAAACTTTAGTAATATTAACAGTTGCATAGGCTTGCTCTAAACAGAGCAGATCGAATAACCTGAAGTATATTAAATTTGCATGTTTCATACAGAGGCTAACTGTGATGCAGTTGTGACAGCTGCAGAAATCCATGTTCAGGTCCAAGTCTGGCCACTGTCTGTGTAGAGTTTGCATGCTCTACCCTTGTCTGCATAGGTTTCCTCCAGCTACTACCACTGTGAGTGTACTTTATTAGATTTCATTACACACCAGAATATGATAATATCTATAAATAAATATGGGAATAATCTTTACATATGGTCCCAGTTGTATTTAACCAATTGCTGTCATATATATGTTAGAAACTCCTTAATATGCCGTTAAGTTCTACTGAATGTAATGTCAATTTAAGCTTAACCCTACAAACATAAACATCATGTACTCAGCAATACCACGGTATCTATAGATTTAGGTGTTTTTCAGCAATGGTTATCAGTGAAATGGTATATTCCATAAACATTAAAAAGCAATAATCAGTCATCACATATATCTATTCTACAAATCAGTAATATTATATTGTAATTTAAGGTATACAATTAAGCCAGTATATCTGTACTGTTTTTGTTCCCTGAGGAGCAAACCAGGTAGATGTACCCTTAAAAGTGGTCCTTGAGGTCCAATTATGTCCTTACATGCATTTTGAAAGTACCATCCAAGTGGAAATTGTTTGGCATAAAAGAAGTGGTGTTTGCCAGTCTGTAGTACCTTATCCTAGCCTACTTTATCACACAGACTAATGTGAACTGCCAGTAGAGAGTACAAACGATGAATGCTACATGCCTAGTGCTGCATGAAAGACCTTTGAAAAACAGACGACCTTAATTGCTAAACCGAATTCAGATTACACTGTACAAATCGGACTTCTTTTGCTAGGTATTTGCACAAATAGATTAGAATAGCATTATTCACTGTGTGAAGAAGGAATGGACTACAACAGCATTGTATAATGTAGCCTACTTCATGACACAAATTATGTTAACAAATGACAAATGCTACATAATGTTGCATGAAAATCTAGGCAGTATAATAAATTGCTTAAGAAAAAATAGCTTTACATATTTCTAATGTATGTGATCTTCAGATTAAGGCTGCTAGCAGTGTCAAAGAGGAATAAGCTAGAATAGTGTAGCCTACTTTATCACCGGTACAAATTACCAATGCTTTGATGTTGCATTCAGGATCCTAAGGGAAAACCTGATCTTATCGCTGCACAAAATGCAGTTTGCATATGTTTTTTTTCTTGTACAGAGACACTACAATGCTTGCATTTGCACAGATCCAGAATAAGGTGAATTAGTTTTCCATGTCAAGGAGGAGCAGCTTCTGTCCCTGCAGGCCACCCTAACATCAGCCTTGGGCCTTTGCCAAGCTTCCACTGATAAGCACTTCACTCTCTCCGTGTCCCCTAGAGGGCAATCATTTACCCTTCTGAATTTCCACTGGCCAGTCAACAGCAGCATGATGCTTCCTTTTCCCTGCTCTAATCTCATGCGGTGACACATTAGAAATGCAGCGAGAAGATCCTGCCCTGCCTCTCGCCTCCCGCAGGCAGTGCACAGTCACTTGTGCACTGAGATATTGAGATATTATTTCAGATTAATTTCCATCAGCCCACATCATGACCGACTGCTGAGGTAGCCAAGGATCAGCTGCTTCACTGACTGCCTGCCAGGCTCAAATGATTTCACACATCTACTTTCATGTATAGACTGTTGTTTTTAAACATTTTTTCGTGAAATGCCTGAGAATGTCATTTACTGGAGTTTGATATAATCTACATGTCATGCCCCACTCATTAACTGTTCACACTGAAATCGCAATGTAGGTTGGATGCATTAAACTGGCATCTTGTAAGAATTCGGACTTCAACCTTAAATGGCTCCTTCTGCACCCCTACCCCCATCAATTATAGCCTCTTCTTTTGAGCACTGATGCGTTACAGTAAATTAGACAGAGCAGTCCCATCCGTAAGGAAAGGAGAGAAAATAAACAATGAGTGAACAATAAGAGAGAGAGAAACAAAATGTGAGAGACTCATAGAGAAGAAGACAGAGAGGGAGACAGCTTTCCAGATTGGAATGACTCATCTCCAGGCTGGCGCTTATCGTCCTAAGACTGAGAGTTTCTGCCCTCCTTCCCCCAGCATCACACAAGGAAGGGATCGATTGGCAGTGCTGATTATCCACAATCTGATATTGAAGATGAAGGAATGTATTCCTTCTCAATGGTCCCCAGACAGGTTTGTTGGATTTGCCTCCAATCCTCCTAAAGGACAAAAGGCCAGCAAGATTAAGAAACTACATTGCAAAGTACCATCAATTTGTGTTTTAACCTACACTCTTTCCTTTTAACATTCAGAGTAAACCAAGAAAACTAATTCAGCATGTTTAGTATGGGTATAGCTGTTTTGTATGGGTGGAGAGATGCATTCACATAAATGAGTTAACTCGCCCAACATCCTGACCATTGATTAGGAATGCGCCATCCAGCTTTGGTCTAAGGGGACACAGCTCAGCTAATGGCTGCCGTTAGACGTGTGAAGTCAGAGCACTGTTGTGCAGGTATGCAAATAGCCTGTTGAGAGTGTTATGTCACACTTTTGTTTTGGGGGGCTGTAAAGCGCTACAAATAAGCTGTTGCTGAGGTTTACTGGAGTTTAGGGGTCGTGTTAAAAATTCAGCCCTCCATAAAACGACAGTGCTTTACTCAAAGTACATTGCTGGATTCTTCACATTAAATTTTATGTGTAATAGTAAGTTAATTTCAAGTTTCATGCATTGTGCGTAAACAGTTTACAATCTTAAATAAGGTTTTATGACCAAGCTAAGATAGTTAGTTTTATTGTATTAAAATGTGAAATGTTGACAAAATATACAAAGTTTAATAGTCAACTAATACAGATATTTAACATATTAGTATTAATAACTGTTGATGTAACATATGGATGTATGATCACTTTCCATAAGGCTGACATAAAAAAGTTGAATTAATTATACGCAAGCCAACATAATAAATACAAACAAGTATTCCCACAAACTGTTTCCTCATCTCCTCATCCTCATCATTTGTTCATCTTTCAGCTCGGTTTAATGTGGAAAAGGGTGAATCTGTAAGAGTTTCTGCAGGAGATATAAAGTTAATATGCTGCTCACAATAATTAGGACATATTTTATTTTAGTATTCGAGTATTCTCTAGTGATTTATCCCTTATTTTTTTGTGAGCAGTGTAGATGAGAGTGTAGAACTTTACTTCTAATAAAAGTGTACAGATTACGGTTATATCGTACCTTGTACCTTCTATTAAGTCTTGAATTTGACAGATCATAAACTAAGAAATCAAGGCTTGTAAATCATCTGTCATTGTTTAAAACCATTACTCCAGCAACAGCTTTGTCAGTGCAGAATCAGCTTTGCGTTAATTGTATAATATTTTTATTAATACTGTCAATTAGTAGTGTTTAATAGAAGTGCATTCTATTTAAATATATGAGATAGGATCATTGTTTAAAACCATTAGTCCAGCTACAGTGTTTTCACTGCAGACTCAGTTGTGACTCAACTGTGCTGAACACAGTGACATTATTCTGCTTTCCATTTATAGTATAACTATAAGTACATTTCACTTTTTCAATATATACGACACATGCCCAGTTTAACACTCGCAGCTAATATTCCCTGCAGCATTAAACCAGCCCTTTGTTTATTTCAATGGGTTTTTTTTCTTCAAAATGAGGAATATAAAGTGGTAGATAAACACAATCTAGACTAAAAGTGCCAGAACAATGCAGCTCTATGAGCAATATTGCTGGTTAGTTTCATTGTGGCTCATATAGGAAATCGTTAAATGAGAAGAAAACAGAAAATGTTAAAGAAAGTCAAAATATAAAGTCAACTGAAATAAGTTGTGGGTGCCATTGAATGTCGCTGATTAATTATTGATGCAGAGTGGATTTTTCCCTTTGCCATTCGTAAATGCATGGAAACGTTCATTTATTTGCCCTGTTATGATTACTCTGGAAATTTGACTGTCTAAGAAGGAAGGTTTAACATGTAACCTAAGCTTTTCGCTATACTTTAGCTTGGGCAAATTCTTCTTAATATTTTGGTTTTTAGAATCTCTCATAGTTCTAGAAAGTTCCCTTTGGCAAGTTTTGAAGTATTTGGTTAAACTGCGTGATTTGTTGATTTTCCCCATTGAATAAAGTTAACGCAAGCTCAGCAGGCATCAAACTTAAATATGACATTTCTACAGATTCAAATGTACCACTTAAAATTAATATTAATTCAGTACTGAGACTGCAATAGTTATATATCATCTGGAAAGGTCTCCAAAATTTAACGTTTTAAAAAATATTAACATTTGCAGAAATGTGTAAAAGTTAAAAAAAAAGGTTCTGTCAGAGTTTGTGACAATAACTGTTAGAATGTTGCAAAAATATCAACAAAACTAGTAATTTGCCGAACTTTATGCATTATAATTGCAAATCTACATTCTACAGTCATTGTACAGTTTTACTGAGGACATCAGATTTTAGGCAAAGCTTAAAGCAAAACCACAATGTAACTCAAGTTTCCTGTTGAACAGTAGACAATTTTTATTCTACTACTACTTCTACTACTCTGATACTTACACTACATACAAAGAGAGAAACAAGTGGATAGCCTTTTACATTTTCAATCATACTATCAATAAGAAAACTGTATACTTTAGTTGGTCGATCTCTGTTTTTCCACTACTTCATTTCCATTAGTTAAAATAGCATGGCTGTGAAGAATGGGGGAGGCCAGAGTGATTCTCTTATCAGGATTAGATAAGCAGCTTCAGAAGTGAAATACGTACTGTAATGATCTCAGCCTCCTCATTTCAAGCTGTGAAGCCCCACAGACTATTCCAGAGAGTTGACGAGAATGTAAACAATGTGTTCTTAACACTGGGAGTGAGTGAGTGCCACTCTGAACACAAACATGTTGAATACTGTAAACGTGCTGCACAACCGCTGTGCTTTAAACCACAAACACACACATGGTCTGGGCATACATTAGAAGGATTGGGGTGCACATGAATTACTTCTTGTGTTCATTATCTCAGCAGCCTGATTGCTTTAATCACAGAATTAGCATTCTACATTTTATTACCTCACACCTGCATACTTCTCGAGTTCATTCACACCCTATGGAATGAACATGGAACAGCTTGGAGACTCACGTTGGAGAATCATCATTAAAGAAATAATTAAGCATTGTACAAGCTAAGTATATGATCTGTTGTTTACATTAACTTCTCTAATGGCAGCTCGTGGGCAGTGGTAGACTGTCAATAAAAAAAATATATTTTAATTTATAATGCAAATTTAAACCAAACTATTACAGAGAAAACTCAACTGCCAGAGTGAGACTGGGGAATTGGAAATATAAAACTCTTTTGTGGTCCAGCTATTACAGTTCAAGTGGAGAATTCTTTTTGGCTTCAATAACTTTGTGATTGATCTATTTTTTAAGACAACATTTCATACAGTTAGTTTCCATTTTATGATTTTTATATATATATATATATATATATATATATTAATCTTTTTATGATCTTTTTGATGAGAATCTGATAATACACATAATTACACATTCAGCAGAAACTGCTTTCTGAATTTAGATTTTTTTTTTCCAGGACAAGCGATACACAGTAGGATACTCTCCCACAGGTGTTGAGGCAGCAGCTCCCTGACTGAGCTGAGCAGCAACGTATTACAGATTAAACATTTTGTTTTTGTTTTCGCTGTCAATACATTATTCAATGAATTACATGAGATTTTTAACACTTTATGTTAACATAACACTTTATTATAACATTTGTGTTAATGGTATCCAAACTAATTGGTTTACCAAACCTTCACCTTACAATAAATTTGTTGGAACGTGTCCCTATTGTATATCGGGGTGCACCTACATTTTATTCAGCATATTTCAATCATTTTACCTACTTGCAGTGATGCCAGCTTAATATTGTGGTGCCAGGGACTGTTATCCGCATGAGACCTCATGTAGCTTTTCCATTCGTCTACTTCCCCTCAGGTGTTTCACAGTTTACTGTCTGGCAGTACTGTCTAGTTTTTCCTTGCTATAAATCAATTTACCTAAATAAATAGATGAAATTGTCTTAAAACATGTTTTATTCAGTGCTAAACCTCAAAATAAACAACATTGAATAATGAATTCATTGTCTTATCTGCTTAACCCTAGATGGATTGGCACACTTTCCAGGGTCGTTCCTGCCATGTTTCCTGTGCTGCCACATAGGCACCAGCTTCCTTGTGAGCCTGACTAGGAAAGTTTAATTATCCACTAAGTAAAATAAAAGTTGCCATCATATACATCCGATGCCATTTGCCATCATATGCTTACAACATATGTTGTTTTTGGATCATCATTTGTTATAATTGGTTAGTTCTTTAAGTAGCTGGTTAGTGTATTAAATTTATAGTGGAAATGCATATGGTCTTAGATCGCTGAGTCATGGTTTCATATGCAATATGAACATATTAAACAAGCTCAGACCCCTCTAAATGGAACCTCCAACTAACCAATTAAGGGTGTAATTTGTGGTCTGTTTTGTGATCTTGATCTGTACATTATTATAAAACAAATCGACCCCAGCCTGCTTTGCTTTTTGCTTCACAGCTAATAAATTCGAGGCTTGTCATATGCTGATAAGCGACTGTCCTGCACACGATATGACTGTCCAGCGTTCATTGAATCTGCTGGTTATAACAGTTGAGAGATTACATAGACTCACCACTTGTGTCATAATTCTCCAATTTAGCTGATTTCTGATTTCTACTCTTACCAAAATGTCTTTCTTTTTGCTAAACTTGACTCTTTTAGGAGGACTGGTTTCATGGTTTATCCTTCCCACTGGTGCCTTTGCTCAGAAGACGCTTGGATTCATATTTCTGTAAAAATGCTTTTTGACAAGACACATTATGAAAAGTGCTATACAAATAAAATTTAACTGATTTATTCAGTGTCTAAATATTTGAGATTGAAGACTGATGAACATTAATTGTTGCACACACACTTCTCTTTTGCTTGCTGTAAACCGATTGGCTCTGCATACAAGAAAATGTATTTCACATCTATTATCAATACTACCACTCACTTTGTTTCTGAATTATTCATAGAAATGTGTGTTTTGTTAATAGTTATGGAATTCTTTCTTTGTTTCTATTTTCCTACATGAATATGGCTTAAATGTTAATCAGACTTGACAAACAAGCAAGTAAAGAGAAAGCATTCATTTATTTTAATTCAATTTCTACAGGTCATATTTATGGATGTGTATACTGACATAAAGAGCAGATATTTCTGAAGATCTCAGAAAAAGAGTAATTGAAAAAAGTACACAAATCGTTCTACAAAAAATAATTCTAGAAAAAAGAAATCCACTATCAATATTTTGGGATGGCCAATTGAAAGTTAAGAGCTTAATCTCACAGAAATGTTGTTTGTACGTTTCACTTACTTTGGAAACTTTGGATTCTCTTTTTAAGCATTTAGAACTTATGAAAATCTTTGTCATATTTATGCAGAAATATAGTGAAACCTAAAGGCTTAACAAACTTTTAACCAGAGACTTGTTTTTATTTATAAGAATCTTTTTTTTTCTGTTGGAATGTCTATAATATATAATTATTATCTATTACCTGTTATTTACTGTTCTGTGTCTAACTAAAGTTTAAACAGTTTTGTTATATTTGTTTTCTTGAGGCCAGCAACAGCAACATGAAAAACTAAATATGCTACCTATAATTCAGTGTTGCACTCATCGGTGCTAAAGAGGACCAGAAACAGAAGAGCTATAATTAAACTTTGCTTACACAAAAAGAACTGAGCTCAGTTGGAGGTTCACTTCAGCAGACCTGAGTTAGAACTTTATCAACCATATGTAAAAACACCCTTATATAACATTATGTCATGTCAAGTCCTTATATTGGTGCTTTTTCAATTCTGGATCTATTGTGTTGCACAAGCACAGGGCATATTTACTGTTCATATTATCCAGAAGTCTGGAATGTTTCTCATGCCAAACTCAGTTGAAATAAATGTAATTTCAATTGGGAAACTCATCATATATGTGGTGGCTCAATGCTACAGACTGCTAATTGCAAAGCTGTGACTTTAAATCTTAAATCTGCCAAGCTGCCATCACCCTTTATTTAAGTAATAAGTATAAGGGTGTCTGCAAAATACTGTATAGTTTAATGCTTTAAATGTACTTTAAGTTGGTGCGACTCCAGCTTAACAAAAAATATTAGCATAACAAAATTAACCCTCCAACCATCCAGTCCAAAAATAACCATAAAACTCTCCTACACTGGAGCAGTCATGTATAAACACAGATTTAAAGCTTATTTTTAAAATTGAAAGTATATTATGCTTTATGTATTTTTCTCACTACATGAAAGGTGTCAACACTTCTGCTTGCTGTAAATTCCCATATGCAACAGATAAGGTTAAGTGTTTCTTTAAATCATCAGTCTCATCAATAAATAAAGCACGGTCATAAAAATACGGACTGTTTTTAAAAGCGTACAAGCTGTCTGATCGCATATCCCATTTTACAGCTCATTTAAATCCCTTCTTAGAAATACAATGCATCCAAAACTACTGTGTGGCACCCGTAATTGTGCTTCAGGGAAACCAAAAACTCTTACGTCCAGCATGCATTTCAATCAGCACAGCAACAACCAGCTGGCATTACGTTGTTACTTAAACTACCACAAAGCATGTGTTCAGTACAGTAGTGTTTGGTTGTGGTCTACCCGCCAAGGCACACTTGTTTAGTCATTTGTGTGGTAATAGTAAATATGTATTCAGGGGATTTGTTTTGGGGAGTAGGAGGAGGGCTGACCTGCTGTAATGAGAGTGTGTTTAGTCTGAAGGCCAGGTCTTGTGTTGATGGATTGCCCTGCCTGAGGGAATGCTGTTTTTTCGGTTCTCTGACACTGCCAGGAAAAGCAGAGTGGACATAGACTCACATGTTCTCATGTGCCCTTTTCAAAAATGTCGATTGCTGAAGCCAGTTAAGTGCCACATTGCTGCATTTCATACGTGCTGACAAAGGGCACGATCCAGAAAACTGTTCTTGTTTTATCAATGTATACGCCAGTTATCTAAATGGCAAGTGAAAGTTTCTTGCTTAGTGTGTGGCTTAAGTGTTTATTAATGTTCACGTGATCTTTACTGCTTAGTCTGTGCAATTACTGCATGAATTATTGAGAAATCATTCCTTTCTTTACACCGTAATGAAGTGGTACTGTATGTCATCTAGTATACTTTCACTGTCTGGATGGCAAAGCAAAGATAAAATATCAACCATATCTGATCTGTATTGACATAAATACAACTGGAAAAGGATTTTTTAATTGCCTTTTTAATCCTTTTTTTAAAGGAGTTTTTAATTGCATCCTGAACATCAAGAGTGATTGTTTCAGCATAAAGCATGATCTTATGGTTCAGCTGTATCTTATTTAATGTAGCAATGCATATTCATCTGTATATTGAATATTCTTTAATTGTGAACCCCCATATACATACAGGAGTAGTTCTCGTTTGCCCCACGAAGCTAAACCAAAATTCACAGATGCTCAAATCCGTTATACAAAATGGCAGTCTGAAGTGGGACCTGTGGATATAGAGAGCTGACTGTAAAAGGTAATTTATAGCTTAAAGACATTTCACACACACACACACACACACACACACACACACACACACACACACACACACACACACACACACACACACACACAAAACACACACACAGACACACACAAAACACACACTGAGCTGGGGTTAAAAGCCTAACAGCACTAGTGAGGACGTTTGTTTATACTGCAGCAGGATAATGATCCAAAACACACCTCAAAGCTTTGCAACAACTAAATGAAGAACAAAATAGATCAAGCGATGCAGACTGTCATGGGTTGTCCTCCTCAGTCTATGAACCTGAACCTCATCAAGCATTTATGGGGGCACTTGAAGATGGAGACAGCCAAACATTCAATATGGTCACAAGACGCTTTTTGGAATATTATAAAATCATGCTGGTGTGACGTGTGAGTTCACACCAGTTTGCCAGTGTGAGTGCACATGGTCACTACTGAGAAATAATGATATATGTTAATTATACTGTTGCTAAAACAGACTTCTGCACTGACGGTACTCAAAATTGGTTGGCTTCCTAGACTACTATATATAGTAGAGCTAGCTTTTTGGAAGACCTGCTGTGACTGTAACCGCTCTAGATTTTGTGTAGACCATCAATGAGAGGCAGTTATCCAACACTGTTTGAGACCTTATAGCAAGGTCACATGAGAGGGTGCACTTAGTCATTGTTAAACTGGCTGAAGGCAGTTCACCTTAGCACCTATGTTTTGTTTCTGTTATGGGTGAAATGCTACAAAAACAAACAGTTCAATATCACAGGATCAAAGTATCAGCTTACTTGTAAACACAGCAGAAAAGTATGGATAAAAAATGATACGTTTATTGGGAGAAACTGTACAATTGAAAAGAGGGACTAGTTCCCTTTTAAGGCCACCTATGTCCTGGATACAAGATGAAATATTGTTGGCCATTGGAAGCAAACAGTATTATATGGTATCCTGTGCAAAATCTGCCCACAGAGGTTGCAGCTAGGCCGATATCTTAACCATCATACCAGCACTGGGGCAACGTGTTGCTCCTCAGCAAAGGCAGTATGGAAGTGCTCAGCACAAGGCCTCCTTACTCAAAATTGATGGCCATCAGATCCCAAATAGAACCTGGAAACACGTCTCAGGTTTTTCGTTAATGACATCACTGCAAACAAAGTTCTAAGATATCTCTATATATCTCCATACAAAGGATTGCTAGTTCCCATTAGCCTGTTCTTTATTGATGAGAACCTCTGCAAATGGCTGATGAATCATTCTCAGTAGTGCAGTGACACTGACATGGTGGTGGTGTATATGTTGTGCTGGTATGAGTGGATCAGACACAGCAGTGCTACTGGCGTTTTAAACCACCTCAGTGTTACTTCTGGACTAAAAATATTCCACATATCGAATGGGTGAACTCGTTGAGACTTCACACTTGTCTGCTTAATTAAAGGAACTGGACTCCTTTTCGTTCACAGAAGTATTATTTAGTTAATAGCAATATGGTTTCTGTGGATGGAATCAGTGATGCTGAAACTGAAACTGGTACTGGAAAACAAGCTGAAAAAGAAAAAAGGAAATGTACTGCGTTATTGATTAAGAGAAGAGAATCTATTAACAATTACTGATGCTATGTGCAGACTGAAACTCTGGCAGCATTAGCTAAAGCAGCATAGGAGAACCAGAAGGTAACACAGCCAAGAGGGATCACATGAGACATCAGCAACCCACCTCCCAAGTCCCCTGATGCCCTTACAAGTTTGTTTTGTTTAGTTGTCTCTATGTTCTTAACACCCTTAACTAAATATACTGTTTTCTTTACAAGCTGTTCTTTCAGCACCAGTTCCAGTCAAACCAAGCTTTTTGTCTTGCACCAGTTCCAGGTTTTATACCTATACTCAGACCACACTGGAGCATATTGAAAGAAACTGACAAAGAATAGCATTGGAATTCATAACTGGGTTAGTTAAGCTTAAAGGCTACTATCACTTTGCATTCATGCATGTGTGCAGTTTGCTAGATTAGCTCTTGTGGGGTTTATATCTATCAAGTAAATTAAGCGTTACAACCTTCTTATGTTAATATCATTATAATGTTAGTTTCATAGGCTGCCATCGTCATACATATTGATGTCAATGGTTACTTATTTACAAAATGCAAATAGCAAAATATGGATTCAGTCATTTACTCAGAATTTGCCTTTAAATATACCAAGGACTCAATAAAGCACTTCAATTTAGACATAGCTTTCTGTATTTACAGTGCACACTTTTGAATTCCACCACCCCTAAAGTGAATTACTAAGCTGTCAGGGGCTACTCACAGATTCCTCTTAGCTACTAGAGAAATGAAGTCCTTGCTCTTCCGCAAGCCACTTCAGAGCACTGCACCCTCAGGGCAGGCTAAATTAAAGGTAAGTAGAGGATGTCATCAATTTGAACAAATAAGACAATAGTGTGGAGGAGCAAGGTAGTAGGAGGCAGCTGTAGGAGATGGGCAGAAAAAGAAAAATGCAAAGATAATGATCGCAGCTCGTAGATAAAAGAAGCTATTATTTCACCGCAGTTCATCTCGTGTTGACATTCCAGTTAATTACCTAGTGCCTGGAGAGAGGCAGAGGCTTGAGCAGGAGCATGCCAAACACGCAGAACACTCATTCACTGCAACCTGCAGGTAACTTTATCCACTGCTCTGGAGTTTATCAGGGGTGACCCATCAGTATCCATTCAGATTGTTCCCATTCCATTACTGTAGAAGGAAACACAAACACACCTTACAAGGAAAAAGGAGTAAACTTTAATTTAAACTGTCCCTTTGCAGCCACTATGTGAGGGCCACTGTGAAAACGCCCATATTAAACACTGTATGAAAATAGGTATATTATATGTATGCTTATGGGATTTGTCATCTGTCTGCAGGATATTGCACACACACACACACACACACAAAGAGGCCTGGCAGCAGCAGGCAATTCTACTTGCAGCTGCAGAGCCTACCGCTCCCATCGACTGGCTCTAATGAGCCTGAAACGAACCTGATGAACCAAGCTAAGACTCCGTGTTCAGGCCCAGGAGGGCTGCATATGAGCAAACGATCTGATTACCATGTTTTTTTCATAAGGATACTTACATATTAAAATTATGCAGAAGATGTTTCAGCTACAGCTGTGTCATTTGATAATGTTTTTCAGCAATACTTTAACCATTTCCTACATAATGCCTTTTTAATGTCGTTCTTTTGGAGATGCCACAAACATACTGGATGTCGTTACTTAAATAACACTGATACTGTTGCTGAAGTTATACATGAATAAATATTGATGGAATAGCAGCCAAACCTTTTACAGCTGGCTTCTTTATCTGTACTCGTTTTCATCCTCTACCATATCCTAAGGAGAATGTGTACATAAACTCACATATCTCTATTACCTTCACTCTTTTGGGAAGGATTTCCACTGGATTTTTTGCTCCTTCAAAATTCATTGTGGCATAGATTCCACCCGGTGTTAAAATCATTCTGCAAGAATATTGACCTATGTGGACAGGATAGGATCTCTCGGTGACTGCAAATTTGATGGACTTACTGAGATGCTCTAACCAGCTCATTCTGCCTTGTCCCAAGAATGCTCTATAGGATTAAGATCCAGCTGGGGATTGTGAAGGCCAGGAAGGCAAGGGAAACTCATCATGTACCAGGATACCACTCCACGACTATACAATCCTTGTGATATTGCCCTGCTCAAAGAATCCTTCTGCCAAAAGGTAAACAGCTGCCATGAAGAGATGAACTTGATTGGTCACAATATTTAGGTAGGCCCTACTGTCCAAACTTCCATCCGCAGGTATCGAAGGATCCAGAATGTGCCAAGAAAACATTCTTTACAACATTAATTCATCCCCATCAGCCTGAACTTTTAACACCTGATAGAAAAGGTTCATTGATTCATGCAGCTTGCTGACCCTCCCGTGAGCAGGGTGCAAAGAAATCTGGATTCCTCTGACCAGGCCATGTTTTTCCACTGCTCATGTCCCAATCTTTGCACTCTTTATCCACCTAAACCTTGCCTTTCTCTTTCCCTTAGGCAGCAATACATTTGAACTGATCTTCTGCTGTTATAACCCATCCATGCTAAGCAACGTCAAGTTGTGCTTTTGGATACGTTTGTTGGAGCACGAGTGTTGTACTGGTCCATGAGAAAACTACAAAAGGTTGGCAGTTTCTAAAATACTGGCCCTGTCCAGTATAGCACTGATGGATTCTGTAAACTGATCCACAGAAAACATGCTCACTTGATTTTATGCTGCACTCCAGAATCACACCTAATCTAATTTCCATACTGGGTTGTGCAAATTGTAAAGGGTCATGGGTCTCTAATGAAGTGGCCACTTAGTATGCATTCTGTAGTGTCAATTTCTGGCTACAGTTGAATTTTTTTCAGTGCTATACCATTATCAACAAAATCACTGATACTAAGGTGGACAATGGTGACACAGTGGTTAAGGCTATGGACTGCTCATCGTATGGACGTGATCTCAAACCCCAGCTCTGCTAAGTTGCCACAGATAAGGCCTTGAGCAAGACCCTTAATTGCTTAGATTCATTTCGAGTCACTCTAGATAATGGTGTTTGCCCACATGCTGTAAATGTAAGGTGTGCACTCTCATGATCACTGTAGCACGTAGTGTGGCACAAATGTTTCATTGCCATACTAAGAAAGCCGCGGTCTGTGGTTGCCTTCTGTTGATTTCTTTTCATGATGGATAGGATAAAGGGCAATGGCTAATTTTGCAAAGCAGACATGTCAGAGGGTTTTTTTTACATTTTAAGTACTAAATGTAGAAATACATTACCTTTAAAGTTTCTGGAAAACAAGACATTTAAACTTGTATCCTAATCTGCTAAATGCTTATAGTTTTCACTGTAGTTTTCGCTAACTGTGCATCCTATTAAACTAATATATCACATTGCTCCTGTAGATAAAGTCAGAGACAGTAGCTGATCTGTTGTTGCAAAGTGCGTGTTAGTCATTCTCCAATCCTTCACCAGTGCTCACAGGATGGTATCTACAGGATGCTGGGGTCTAGACTATTTTAATGGTTAATTGATTATTTTAGTCCAGCAGTGACACTGATCCACTCATACCAGCACGACCCACGTGAACAGACCACCACCATGTCAGTGTCGCGGCAGTGCTGAGGATGATCTACCAGTCAAATAATATCTGATCTGTGCAGGTCATGTGAGTGTAGAATAACAAAGTGCTATGTGGTATCTATGTGGTAGGTGGAGCTGACAAAATGGACAGTGAATGTTGAAACAAGCTTTTTTGTGAGTCACTCTAGATAAGGGTGTCTGCTAAATGCTGTAAATGTATTCATCTTAACAGAGCAGCAGTGTAACGTGGGGCTGAGTAGGGGTCACTGTTACAACATCCAGCTTTCTCTCTTCCTCAGGCACAAACAGTGTGATGCACAACCTAACCCGGTAACCACAGTGGTGAGCTAGAATTTTAGAGCACTGTGCCAGCAGAGCACCTAGTAAAGAAGTAAGAAGAAATTTTGTTTTATTGCTTTAAGCAGAATTACCTTATTATTACAGTTTACAGATCAGGACCACATTTTATGTGTAAACAATGCAAATGATTCAAAATTGCCACAGTTAGCGGCAATTCAGACTGGTTGAGGTCTATTCCTCCATATGAATATCTGTTGAAACTTATCCTGTCTCTTTCCATTGTGGTTACAAAAACAGCTTGTAACTTCCTTTCCACGTTATCCCTATACGATTTTCCAGTCATAAAGCGAACCATGGCAGGACCTTAATCCAATTTCCTGTTTCCTGATCTTTAAAAGAATATATTTTTAACCTTCCTGTGCAGCATGTGTTTTCAGGCAAAGTAGATGCTTGGCATTAGGATTATTTCAGGCACACAGTCTTTGCCTACTGAATGCCAAAATGGAGAAACATACACTCTGTAGCCAAAAGTATGTGGACACTCAACATTTATGTCCAACAACTTGGGCATAAGCGTTCATTTAGTCTTCCCTTTGCAAAGGGAAAGGAAAATAGCACAATAACAAGTGACTTATGTTCTTTGCAAAGAACAGTGGAAAACACAAAATCACAAAACATATATACGTATAGAACTTGATATAAGGGTTTTTAAACAACTGGAGCATGTGTGCGAAACAGATGAGTTATGAGCTATCAGCTGGTAAAAATATACTCCTTGGACAAAAACGTAGTTACCTTGCATATTTACTGTGATAGTAACTTCGGACATCTATGACTGGCATTACACAAGAATGAAGGGCTGTGGGGTGTGTGTCTTAGATTGACTGGCTTTATAGATTGAGAAGAGATAGTATAGTATAGTGAAAGTCTGAGTTGATATGTCTAAAATGGGTCTCAAAGCAAATTAGAATGTTTGACAAAAGAGAATGATTGCATTTACTGTGACAAAAGCCATAGTGTGAATAAGATTATGTAGCCCAGATACCAAACTTTAAACTGAGTCTAATTAGAAAGTACAAACTTTTGGTCATATAGTGTATAAAGAACATACATTCATTTAAGTTACTTTTTTGTCTCAACCTCTGCTCAGTGTCATTCCTAGTTGTTGAAACAGCAGTATAACCTCACAGCCATTGACACAAAGTGTACACCTAAATGATGGATGGCAGCCATTATAACCTAAATCCCCTCCACCCGGCTGTAGTGGCAAGCAGGCAGGGATTAATCTTACCCAATACAGAAAGACTTATTAGGAGCATAGAAGAACCTACAGAAATTGAAACCTCTCACCAGTTCTAGGTGACACAAGCCCCTGTCTAAATCACGTTCTCTACTCGGGTGTCTGGTTGGCTGAAGCTGCATAAAGAATTGACCCAAAGGCAAAGATCTAGCTCAGATCTTTGAGAAAGTAGTTGGATACTGTGAAATGGTAACAATGATTGGTAGGGATTTTGGTCTTAGTGATTCATTGCTTCTTCTTAACAGGTGTGAATTTTATAGGTTTCCCTATAAAAAAAAATCCTGATTATGGTTTTCCCATCTGTGCAACTTATAATAAGAAATGTACAAAATAGAACATATAAGCAATGCACTTTTACTTTTAATGTTAATGGCTGAATGTCCCAAATATTCAAGTTCATAGACTTAATCATTATCAGTACTTCATTTTTTGGAACAAATGAAAAGTTTTCAGATGTAAATATGTGGGGTGAATCTTAAATCACAGCACTGCATGCTACTAATCCTTGAGTGACAAGGACAGATGTAGAATGCACTGCAGACTCTGAATTAGTGATGAACTGAAAGGCGAAGCTACCCAAATGTCTAACTACAAAATACTGTCATTTTGTTTTTTACAGTAATTGGCCTAGAAGCTAGACATGGCACAAAGTGTTATTTAATTATATACTCATTTGTCATGGACTGTTGACAAATGCAGCATTTAATAGCACAGCATACAAGTCTAATCACTAGCACAGGATGTATGTGATGGCTCATTTTCAATATGCATGAGCATGGGGAAGAGAATAGGGTTGCTTGATTAGGGGCAGTGCCCACTGCTGTGAGATTGATGGCTGAGTCACGATGGTTGACAAATATACATTACACCTACATTACGCTTGCATGAATGGGCTGAAAGTGGGTTTAGGGGAGATAAACTGTACAGTGCAGTCATCATCTTATCGACCAGCCTTTTAGAGTCTATTAATTGCCCTAGACACTGTTCTTAAAGTTAAGTCGGTCAGCAATATATAGCAAAGATCTCACCCTCCAGGAACTGAAGCAGAAAAATCTTTCCTGTGGTTTCATATTAAAGTATTAAAACTTGTATGTGTAGAATGTATAGAACCTCCACGATGCATTTTGTAAAATTGCACATTATGATTGTCCTCAGAACACAATATAAACTATGCAACACTGTGCAAAAACCAGACCACCTTTAGATTAAATAAGATTAGATATACTGTTATTTTGATGACCATAGATGATTAATTCTCAGTCTCAGTCTAATTAATGAAATGCAGTGTTAAAAATCTGAAAACAAACTGAAATAAATATGCTTTATAGATTACTATTTAGTGTGACCTCCTCTTAAACAAGAGCAAATTTGGCAGCTTCATTTGAATGCCACGTTAAATCAAGTTGACAGTCTGAGGAAGCTTGTTAGGAATTGTAACAACCAATAAACCACTTTTTCACCAATGGTCACAAAGACTGGAGTCAGAGAAAAAGAGTATTACGTAGTGACAAATCCAAAGCTGATTTTTTTTGTCCAGTCATCGTCATAATGTCATATATGGTCATTATACTATTGGTTAAACAAATCTAATGGTGGTTTAAGACTTTTGCACTGTACTGTATATGCTTGCACACTAAATATTATTTTGCAACACTATTTGGATATTGACAAAAAGCCAAGGTACCAAGTGTTTCCCATACACTTTTTTTCAATATTAACATACCACCACATATAGATTTATTTCATATTTAAGATGGGTAAACAAATCTTGCTGTAAATTGATTCACTCAGCATCCTGTATACTCTTTCTTCCTCCCAAACATTTAGAAATTAGACTTTAGGTGTCAGCACAACTTATTTTCTGTTGCATTTCCCACGTGAGCATTTATTTCGGAATCAAGCACATACATTCCTGATAAGTTAAGTTGTGAAGGAAGTGCGTTTCAAAAACACATGGTGTATTTCCCTCTGCTAGTTTCTCTGATGTGCTGCGTTGCAAAGGCGCAGGTCGTCTTACTCTCCCTCTTTCTTCTCTGCAGTGCATCAGCTTTCCGTCACAAATATAAACTAATTATGAACTAGAATCCATCCATGCATTTCTATTGTTTTTAGGCCAATGGTTTGATATGGCCATTGCAAAACATTCACTTTTAACATGTTCTTCTTACATTAGCATTAACCAATGTGAGGCCTTTACAGTAGTTGCTTAGAAGTTAAAATGGAATGTTCCTTTTTGACTTGTGGGTAGGTTAACAAGTGTCCTTGGGTTTTGTGAAATGCGCTATATATATATATATATATATATATATATGAAGTGCATCCTCTTTGGGATAGTTTTAGTTTTATAGGCTTTTTATTAGCTTGATGGCACTAACAACTCCTTTTCTGAGCTCCACAGAAATCTTCTTTGTTAATTTCATGATTTACTTACACAGATAATGATCAGACTGCTAGATTTTTGTTATTTAAATAAAACAGGGTTACTCATGCCTGGTTGTCATCCCATCGACTGAAACCCCCTGACTCAAATTAACTGCTAACTGTAGAGGTTTGCATACTTTTGCCATTTACAGATGTGTAACATTAGATAATTGTCCTCAATAGATAAATAAGAAATAATGTTTTATCATTCGTTTAATTGGGTTCTCGTTGTGTAGTTTAAGGACTTCAAATCCCACCTCTGCCAATGAACCTTAACTTAGATTGTAAGACTGAATCAGTTGTAAGCGGATAAGAGCTTATCCTAAATGGTTCAATGTAAATACTGGTGTGAAAGTATTATGATGTCTTAGGTCATATTTATGCTGAATTCTGCGGAATATTCTAAATGGTTTGCAAACTGTCAGACAGCACTCTTTCATTTTCAGTCAATAGACATTCAAATATTATAAAATAATGTATAACAAAGATTAGACTTACATTCAAATGAAAGACATAAATACCTCTAATTCTCTGTTTTGATGTATGGCATTACTGAATAAACTAGATAACTGGAGATAACTTCAGAACTTGTGGTAGTGTATAGAGCACCTATTCCCAGTGAGCAAATCTGCCTGTAATTTCTGTCCTGCTTTATTTAAATCCGAGGGTGTTGTTTTTTCTTTTTAACGGGCTGTTGAAGCCAATTGACCTCTCAGGGCCCGTCTGCTACAAAGCTATTACAAAAAAACTGTCTTTTGCATAGTAATGAGCATCAGCTATAAGTCCAGGCTTCACACTTTGAGGACTCGAGACAGCCGAGGAGCCAGAAGCGATAACGACCCTGCATCTCTTCAAGCCACCTGTTACTATTTATGAAGGTAATTAAAAGCAGACATTTGTAGATAAAAGGACGCGAGTGTTCTCTCTGATCACAGTTTTCTTAGCCAGGTCAGATGAAAGGAAAGACTAAAAACAGCTCTAGTTTGCCTGTGTCTATCACTTGGTTACTAACTATTCATATCTGCTGCTTATACAGCTATGTTTAATTCGAATCAGTGTTTACTCAACCCCTTCATTTGGTCCACAGAGCAATCGCGACAATGCATTATAAAGATATCAAACACTCAACAGAGACACTGTGCACAAAACAACCAACACATAACAACAACAGGTTTATTACTTAATGTTTTTCAACCCCGGTTTAACCCCACTGATTAGGGAGGTCTGGAGCATATCCTGTAATTCACAGGAGGCAAGAGAAGCAAGTGGTTAGCACTCACACCTCACAGCATCAGAGATCCCTAGTTCTATCATCAGTCCTGTTCTCTCCATCAATGACTCTTCTTAGACCTCCTCAAATGGGAAGGTTGGGGACAGGACATTTTTCATGAAACCTTAGCCAGGTTATATGCAGATCAGATCCACTGTGATGATCCAAGAACAAGAACAAGATTAATGTTGTTGTTGTTGTTGTTGTTATTATTACTATTAAAACAAAACATTGTTGTTGATTTAATATTATTACTATTATTTTTTTTGTTGTTGTTTGGTTGTTTTTAAAGTTCTTATTAATATTGTTATTATTAGTAGTATTAAATAAAACATTAAAACAACAAAAAACATCAATAAAGTGTTATTATTATTATTATTATTATTATTATTATTATTATTATTATTATTATTATTGTTGTTTTATTGTTATTGTTATTATTGTTGTTGGCCACACAATGAACTGACATTATCAGTTGGGTCATGCATCAGATATAAAAACAATAGGCTGTATCTGAAAGATGGGAGGCTAGATGAAGGATCATCCTGAAACACTGACCCTCCCCCAGCCCTGCGATAGACTGTGGTGACCGGGAAGAGACGCGGGAACTCCCACGTTTCTCACCAGTAAAGTAAGGTTAAAGTGTGAAAAACAAACAAAACGAAAAAGCATTCATGCTTAATTACGTTTTTTTTTCTAATTTGTACTCTAGAGCTGATGTACCAGTTATAGTATTCATAGTATGAATTGTACTTTATCGACACATTAAGCTTGAAAAATAATGCCATCACTGTAACAACAAAAAATAACACCATGGTGGCCATGATGTGATCCATGTTACAGATCAGTAAGTACTATAAACACAATTAAAGCATGTCAGGTCATGTTGGTCACAAACAAGCTTTGGCCTGTGGCATGCCAAACTGAGGAAGGGTGAAATTACCCACAAGTGCTAAACATGGGAACACGTCTGCAAAGACCAATGTGAGTTGTGGCTGGCTGGGATTCTCAGCTGTATCTCTACATGTGTGGAATGTGTTAGCATTCATGTATGAGCTCATCAGCTGGTCTGAGAACAGAGCTGACAGCCATAAGCAAGAGAGACGGAGCAAAACATCTTGCGCATGTTGTTTTATTTCTAGCCAGTGTGGATTTCTGAAATAGTCAGGATGTCTTGGGAAGCATCTGAGGATTTTTCAGAAACAACATATAAGCATAATGAACCTTGGCTGAACTTTATTGGGCAGATTTGATGGGTGTCGCACAAATATATAAATGCGTGTCTTAAATTTGAAAATCTGAAAGAGACACACAGAATATTATTAAACTATGTCAAGAAATCCTCCGTTTCCCTTGTTTCCGAGAGCTTCCAGCTGCTGATATGTGTTGAATACTGTGGAATGTGTTCCAGTTGTTGACTGCCAAAAGTGCTATTTTGTTTCTCTATTGGCTGAAATGATATGAGTGACAATTTATATTTTATTTCTGCCTAACTGCTTTTGTGTGTACCAGCACAGGGCATGGAGTAAAAAGTGTACTGGCACAGTACGTACATGTCCATTAAATGCATTAAATGTAAGGGGCTTCACTCTGCTCTCAGCAGGAGCCTAAACCAGCTGAGTCTGAGAGAAAAAACAGGCAGGAAATCAAGTTTGCCATCAAA
Source organism: Parotocinclus haroldoi (assembly GCA_034779995.1). Taxonomy (NCBI): domain Eukaryota; kingdom Metazoa; phylum Chordata; class Actinopteri; order Siluriformes; family Loricariidae; genus Parotocinclus; species Parotocinclus haroldoi. The sequence goes on from JAUZST010084668.1 coordinate 45,291, forward strand.
GAGGGTTTTTATACTGCTGGAGGACTTTGGCTTTAATAACTGAAAGGTGTCTGGGCATTGCCATGTTCGAGAGAGGGTGAAAGAGTTAGTGAAACACAAGACGTCAGCTGCATGGGCAATCTCATTTGTTTTAAAAAAGCTTTGTCTGCACCACCTGCACAGTATTTTTTATTTTTATTTTAATGTGCACCACTGCCATTTTAGACACAGACTTTCAAAATAGACAGCCTGTTTGCTCAAAAAGACCTGACATAATGAAGACGTGAGGAGTAAAAAAGCAGATAAAGCCTTGCACTAAGCAAGAATTAGGAACAGTGATTTTGCTCAATAGACATGAATGAGGCTTAGGGCAGCTGCTGGGGGCCCTGATCTGCTCCCATGCTGGCTGGCTGTTTGAAGAGGTTCTGCTGCTTTACACAGAGTGTATGCCTACATTGTCCTTTGGACTGCAGCCCTCAAGAACTAGGAGGAAGGATAAGGTTTACAGCTGTACATAGCTCTGGGTCAAAGATGGGGGATTTCCCTTTGGGGACATTCCAGTGGCTCTAGAGTTACTGAATAAAAGTAAGGTAAAAAGAAAACCATGAAACATGGAAGTCTTAGACATTTGGAATACAATTATACACACACACACACACACACACACACACACACACACACACACACACGTTTTTTTTTACCCCGATTGAAAAATGGTCGGGAATAAACACAGGGAAGCTGTGTGTTTGTTTTCTCATATTAGCTAGTTTTAACGATTATGCCTTTTAATAATAAGGCTTGGAGTCAGACTGATAAACTGCTAAACTTTTTGAAGAGAGAATTGCAACAGAGAAAAGGTGCAAGCAAAGTGAAAACGGATACCTCAAGAATGTTAAACTCAAAATAGACGATTGCAAACAGAAATATTAGATTTACAAACCGGTTTTTATTACAAAATGTAAATTTTTGGTTACAGATTTTTTGGTTCTCAAAACTTTTGACCCCATAGATTTGTTTCATGTAGTCACATGGTAAAGAAAAAGAAAAACTATAATCGAATTGTGAGGTGCCTAGAGATTCCCACCCCTAATATATATATATATATATATATATATATATATATAT
>JAUZST010084669.1:0-20172 GCA_034779995.1 Parotocinclus haroldoi
GGCACTGGGGAGATGACTGTGGTTAATTCTTCTATCAATGCACAAGTTTACATTGACATTTTGGACAGTTTTCTCATGCCTTCAATTGAACAGATGTTTGGAGGTGATGAAATAATTTTCCAAGATGACAATGCATCGTGCCATAGGGTAAAAACAGTGACGGCATTCCTTGGAGAAAGACATATTCAGTCGATGTCATGGCCTGCAAATAGTCCAGATCAACACAACTGAAAACCTGTGGTGGAAATTGAAAAAAATAGTCCACAAGAAGGCTCCGACCTGCAAAGCTGATCTGGCAACTGCTATCAAAGAGAGTTGGCACCAAATTGAGGCAGAATACTGTTTGTCACTCATCAAGTCCATGCCTCAGACACTGCAAGCCATTATAAAAGCCAAAGGTGGTGCAACTAAATACTAGTGATGCATTTTGAATGGTCTTTTGTTTATCCGTTTTTCATGATTCCATACTTTTTGCCAGGGGTTGTATATACGTACTCTCTTAAAGGTGCTTCCTCTAGAAAAGTACAGCAAGTTCCCTAGATTATTTCTAACTATTTCTAACTTCTATTTATCAATTAAATACACATATGATGAGTTTTGACACTTCTGAAAGTTAAAAAAAAAAAACTGTGTGCAGGTCTCTGCATGGCGTGCTGATACATACATGATTACCTTGGCTGGAGCTGGCATAATGAGGTTGAGAAAGAGAGGGAGGCTGAGCAGAAGCAATAGAGCAAGAAGTCAAAGAGTTCGACCCTCCATCAGCCTGTCTGGGGACATCACTGATCTGACCAAGACAACACACGCTGCTTTTAGCAAAACCAAAAACCATATTTTTTGGACAAAGGCAATGCCAAGTCAAATCAAATGAAATTCATTTTCACAGCAGAGCATGCTCTCTTTACTGTGTTCCTCCTCACCACTGTTGCACTAAGCTTGCTCAAAAAGTTATTATTTATAGCCGTTATTCGATCCTACAGATCCTTAAAAATGGCCTCATCTTCATCTAAGGCAAGATTTCAGTCCAAAACACCCTGATAACACAAACATTGGTGCTTTTGATGTCTTTATTAAGTATAAATCATTCCCCAATCAGCCTTGAATTAGGCAGCTTTAGCAGCAGAAAACTGTTTTTTTTTCCCCCCAGAGTTTGACATGTGAAGGTCAGATGATCAATCTTTCTTTGTTAAATCTTTCTCTTTGAGATTCTTGGGGAAAGCGTATTGACAGAAGTCAACAGAAGGCTAAAGGAACACGACTCTCCCTCTACCATGCTTTAAAGTTGGGGATAGGGTTTGCTTTTGATTCGTGACACTGATCGGCGCTTTTTGTCAAGAAATTCTCCTGTTCTCACTTGCATTGCCCTAAAAGCCATGCGTAACTTTCAGGCAGTCTCAATGTTTTTAGAGTGCAGTGGTTTTGCACCATTTTTGGCTCGGAGAGTGTTTCTCCTTTTCCCACAATTTAACAATCGCCCAATTACCCAGTATTTCAGAGACTCCCGCTGAAGCAGGAGGCCCCGCAGATAAGCTAGAACATCCAATGACGTGTGTGAACATCTACAGCAAGAGTCAATCTGCACGAAGGACCAGCCTAAACTCATCCCATCAGATAAGGTTACTTTAGCTGTGATCTTTTTAGGATATGCACTCCTAAGGGTCGTAGTAGGAAGGAAGATTGGAATTAGGTTTTCTGCACATGAATGAATAAAACTGACAGAATACCATCGTGTATTCTGTCCAAATTGTCTAAGTCTGGACTAAAAACGTTCTTATTTACGCAGGCATTTAGTTCAATTTATACTGGGACACATGGCTCAGGTTCGCTCTTGCCTCTTGGCTGCGTTACCTTCTGGTTCTTCCCCTTTGAGGTATGCTGCTACAATTAATTTTCATGCTGCACCTGGCATCAGTGATTATTAATAGACTCTTGTGCTCCTAAACCCATAAGTAACTACATTTTTTCTCTCTCCAAGCTGATGTTCCAGCACCACACACATAGAGGTTCTTTCACCTCGTATAAAACCCAGTCCCTCCATCATTCAGTTATTAGGAGACAATGTGCCTCCGATAACTTAGGACTGCTGAGGACTCATTATCTTAAAACTATTGAGTTATTTAATTTAAATGTTATTATTAATGTAAATTGTATTATATTTAATTCATGTAACATCTAGTCCACCCAAGGAGGTCAGGCCCCTTTTTGAGGCTTGGTTCTCCCCAGGTTTCTATATTCAGGGAGTTTTTCCTTTCCACTGTCGCCCTATGCTTGCTCACTTTGGGATTGGCCTTTTAAGATAATATAATATTGTAAAGCTGCTTTGAGACGATGCACCATTGTAAAAAGAAATAAAAATGAATTTTTATTTATGACTTTATTTCAGGTATTGTAGACTTGCATTTGTCAGAAAATGTAGGATTCGATTAAATATAGCATTCATTTAATAAAGACATTAATGTAAACATGTTTGTGATTTATTTCCACCAGACTTTGATGAGATAAGACACTAGACTAGACTAAGGTCTAGTATTTTCAAACTGCCACTGTCTGGCCCTTGAGCATGGTCTATGTCCATCACTAGCCTAGACTGTATCAGCTGTAAGTGACTCTGGATCAGGCTGTAATAGAGTGCTGTAAATATTTTAGTTTATAATTTAAAGTGGAGATCAGTCCACGTTTCACGTACAATGAATAAAAAAATAAACTGCAAATGCAAAATGGTGGCAAATGCCTTCTTGTGACTGCATATCTGCATTATTATCCAGCGATAAAGATAACTCTGTCTGCAGTTTCAGAGCGCACACGCTCCCCTGCCCACCTTCTTTAGACGCTGGAATTGTGTCACAAGACATGCATGTGAATTCTAGGACAAAAACAACCGAGCGAGTTGAGATGAACAGATAATCGGCTTTACACTGAAGTCACGCTAAAGACAGCTTAAGAAACTGAAAAACTATTAGCTTTACTACTGATCTGTCGCTCTTTATTGCGTTCCTTGGTGCCCTGCCTATTTAATGCTTACACTTCTTGCGCATATTTACCAAAAGAAAAAAAAAAAAAAAGGTCAAGACGTTCTGTTTTCCTTCCTCATGTTGCTCTCCGAGTATCAATAACAAAACGCCTAAAGCAGGTTCCATTATACCAGAACCAACACTGACAATTATAAAATATATAACAAGGAATAAATCAAAAGAACAGCAAAAGCAAAACACTTCCCCTAAAGAGCTGAGAAAACAGACACCATTTCCTTTTAGAACCCACAGCAGGAAGCAACATGCGTCAGATACATGGCTAGACCTTCATGCATACCTTTTTCTCGTGGGTCGCCATTCTATCTTTCGCTTCTTTGGCTTTCTGAATGGCCTTCAGTACTTCAACGGTGTCGAGCTCCTTCACAGTGGTTACGGTCCCGTCCAAACAAACCTTTCACACAGAAATGTACCAAATGGAATCGGTTTAACATCCCGTAAATAAATTCAGTCAAACCCTGTAGAAAGTAGAAGAAATTCTGATCCCTACCTATCCAAACAAATAGCTCTCTATAACAAGTGATAGCTTAAAAATCAAATAAGTGCAAGATAATCGATAAAGGTGTCTCTGAAGGAGCAGTTTGCCTCTACCTGCATCTTCGACTCCCACTTTGGATAGTGGAGGGTGTAGGGAATCTATAGAGAATGGCATCTACCTCAGCCATGTTACACATCAAGATACACGTTTGTGTTTGTCTTGCTATCCTTATGAAGACTTTCTGTTGACCTTAATGCTTCTTTGTTTGATTTATTGGTTTATTTAATGCCACTAGCGGCATCAGTAGCCATTTCAGCAACATCAACAAGGTTGTCAAGGTTGGTAGACACACACACACACACACACACACACACACACACACACACAGACACAGACACAGACACAGACACACAGACACTCTAAAGTGGAACTTCTTACTGAATGAAGTGGAAGATGCAGGTAGAGGTAAACTGATATTCAGAGACACCTTTATTGATTATCTTACACTGATTTGATCATCAGTTTATCATATACACGCACTCAGGTTAATGCCACATTAGCATAATCAATTAACCTAGCTTGCATGTCTTTGGCCGCTCCTCACAAGTATAGCAAGACAAAGTACACATGCACGCACACATGCACGCACCAGAACGGGATTCTCCTAGATCTAACTTTCGTTCTGTCCATACTAAACAGAATGTAGCAGGGTTTGACTGCATTACAGATTATTTCTAATGTCATAGCTCTACCTCTGATGCTCGATCACAGAACTGGGCCAGAACTTTGGTTCTGTAATCGGGTATGATGCACATGGGATTCTTGGCGAGCAAAAGTTTCTCCAAACAGGGCAGCGTACCGATGTGCTTTATCTCATCCAACTGCAGAAAACAACAAATATTACTGAGATAAGGCTCATTTACACTTGTTATTCAAACCGCTTCTGCCAGTCACTGGCACCTAGAAATTCTAGCGCCTGAAGCATGTTCCCTGGAGTGTTTAGCAGCCACACAGAAGCCAAATTCTGTTCATCAACATGGATTTTTTTCTAATGATAAATAATAATAATAATAATAAATACAACAACAACAACAACAACAACAATAATAATAATAATAATTATAAATATAATAATAATAAATGACACAAAAATCCCAAATAAAACATTAAAAATAAATAAAACAGAGAGCTGGATTTTAGCTCAGTAAGTGGCTTTCTAAGCGTGTTTAATCGCATAGCCTGATTTCATCCACTTGTCTCAGTCACAGCTGTCAGCGAGGCAGCTGGTGCATTTAAACAAAGTTGCCAGGTCCTCGCATTCTCGCTTTTTTGCCTTTTCCATAGACTTGATGCAGTGGGATCTGGCAACCCTGGAATTAAACGCGGCATGCACAAAACTGCCGCCAAACACTTTTGGAGGAGCTCAAACGCAGTTCAGCAGAATATGCTTGAGAAAATGAATGTGAACCCCAGGCTTTCCCCATTATCTGATTACTTAAGTGCATGTAAACCCGTTGATAAGATTACCGAAAAAATCTTATTTTCAGAAGATATCGGATTATTAAGTGCATGTAAATGCTCAGTGAGAAGACGAGGCAGAGAGGATCACAGCAGGACACCATGGTGGTGCAGAAGGTCCAGACTGCCCGTTTTGTGGTGCGCAGCCCACTTTTGTCTCATTTCACTTCCATGTTGATGAATGACTAAGAGAATATGGCAACTCTCGCCACACATCGTGGATTTACACCCCCAGTGAAATCACACATGGCACACTTCAAAGTCCTTAAACATCCAGGAGCTGCTGACAATTCCTTAGTGTGAATTAAAAACAACATACACACACCTGCGCTAGTCGGTTTTCGCTTAGGTCCAGATTGACGAGTGAGTAAAGTTTACTGAGACCAGCAAGCGTTTCCAGCTCGTTCCCTGACAAATTCAGAGTCTTGATGTTGCCCAGTTTGGTGTGGACGCCCTCGAGGACCCTCAGCTTGTTGCAGGACAGATCCAGGTGCACAAGGTTGTACAGATACTGTGTACAAGTGTGGAAAGACCGAATCGGTTATAATACAGCAAAGGGTGTTAGCTTTAATAGTGTCAGGCTTCATCAGTATACCTGGAGGTTTTCCACCAAAGGCAACTCGTTGTGGCTGAGATCGACAAATTCAACTGCAGGAATCAGTTTCTAAAGCGACAAAAATACAAAAAAAAAACGTGTTTTGTTTGCAGCAGGATCAGTGGTTCATAATCATCATATCTCATTACAGGTCTGTATCACTTAACAGACATGACATGCTTTTGTGAACCTGCATGCTATAAAATCTGATGTTGCCAAAACACCATAATAATTATAATAATAATACTACTGAGCTCCATTTATATAGCGCCTTCCACAAACCAAAGGTCGCTTTACAGCAACAATCAGAACAAAGTACACATTCCCATTTTAACAAGAGAAACAGCGCAAATACAGATGGATTTCCAAAAGCAGGTTTGACTCAGCAAAAGAAGAAACAGTACGCAAGAGAGAGGAAGTGAATAATGTATATATTTAGTACACATTATACAACAGTTAATTCCAACCTTACAATCTGATTCGTTGAGAGGAGTTCTCGCAGTGCTCATTTGTCATAAAAGCACAGATTTCTTTTTTTTTTAAAACAATATCACTGGGCTCACGTGTCGCCAAGTAACGACAAGCTTTATGCACACAAACATATCTGTGGTTCCCAAAGTTGGGGGCACATCACCCCTGGCGAGCCACAGTCACTTGCAATAATTCCACTGTAAAGGAGACTTGTTACTTTATTTCGTTTTGTTCTAGAGATGGGTAATAAAATGATATTTTATCATATCGTGATGGACAAAACGTTTTCCTGAACATATCGAAGATATCGTCAAGCACCGAAAATAAAGAATCATTATAAAGCCTGCCATTATTCACGTTTAATTGGATTTAAGTGTTGCATATTTTGAAGAAAAGTCACTTTACTAAGTATGGGATACTATTATAAGAGACGCTGTTAAAAATCTGTCTCCACTGATAGATTTTGTTCTTGATCTCATGTATTGTGATGTATAGAGTGGCGTGAAAATAATGTGATTTCACAACAGTTTACAACATTTACCAATTGTTACCATTGTGTACCATTTGTGGTGGACCTACTTTTTGGCAGAAGGTACTGTCAGCATATTTGGTTTGAAATTCAGCTCACCTGGGATCCTGATGAAGCTGACCACACTATGCGCTCATCAGTGTAACCTCTGGAAGCTGTTTTTTTTTCTGACATGCAAATGAATAATGTATATCTATGGCCATTATATTATTGCTAAAACAATGGTATACCTGATCGAATGATGACCTAAAACTTTTGCACAGTACTATAAGTGTGGATGTGCCCTGAGAAAGTACTGGCACCCAGTTCACTGGTTCTCTGTAAAACAAGATTACATTAAAAGTCTATAAAAAATTGAGTGGATGAGCATTTTGGATGTGGTAAATTTCAAGTTTCATTTCTTTGTTTGGACGATCAGGAAGCGGGTTCGAGTCCAGGAGGTGCCTTCTGGAGACTCGAATGAGTCCCGCCCCTCAACTGAGTAGTGCCTCATCTAGAGTGCGCTCAAGTCTGTGCCCCTGATTGCCAGGCATAGGTCCCTGTGCGCCCATGACACAGACCAGAAGAGGTGTGATTAAAATACAGACGTGTCAACGTGTTCCTTTAGACAGGCCTCACCACAGACTCGTCGATGCAGGAGATGCAGTTGTGGCTCATGTCCAAGGTGGTCAGCATCTTCCACTTTGGGATGATGGCAGTCACGGTACAGTCGACGTTGGCACCCTCAGGCTGCCACTGAGCAAACTCTGCAGCTTCTGGAACTAAGATTTCCTGCAGGTAAGACAGTGAGAATGAAACGACACAAACATTTATTTATGGAAAAACATTACAATGATCCTGAGCTGTTAGGATTAGAATGAAGGCGCTTTCATTTATGCACCATAAGTTCTGTACCTTCATAGAAGCTGCTGAATTGTGGATGCTGAGCGTAGCCAGGGAGGGCCTTAACAAAGGAAGTCCCTTGATCTGTGCTGAACTGCAGTCGCTGATCTGACACAAGTACATACATCAAAAAAACACATGAGCAACAGATCAACGGTCACGTCACCATACTGTTACATGTATGTACAGACAGACAGACAGACAGACTTGCACCCATATTCACAGCGACTTGCAACTGATACAATCTAACATCTAACACACCTTTTTTTACATTTATATATCAACAATTGATCTTACAATCCAAGCAACTGCAGGTTAAAAGTCTGGCTCAAGGATCTCTGGCAGAGGTGGGATCCGAACCCTGGACGTTCTTCCTTCTGTCCAGTACCTTAACCGCTATTCTACCAAAGTTATATATTTCCATTATAGCATTGCTAAGATGACAAATCAAAAGTTGCCCTACGACTTGCACAGTACTGCACATTCGTTTCTTGATCAAGTCAGTGGGATAAGGAGGGACAAGCTGCTGTATTTTGTAAGTGCCCACAGCTCAGTGCCCAGACACAATGCTCCCCATCTGTCCAGTCTGGGAACTTCACTGTCCAGAACCCTTCATTGCACACTGTGCCCAAATGTTTGGGCATGTAATACAACGTTAGCCTGGCGAATGCCTCTTACCTCGATCTGAAGCAGGGTTTTAAAGACGGACAGATCAAATGGCAGGCTGCGTTCCTCGATATTGCTGCTGCCCACTGCTCCGTTTGTGCCAGGGATCTGCGCAGACATATACACACTAACCAAGTGTTTACCGTTTTAGTGATTAACCATCAAGAATGGACCGAGCTGAATCCTAAAGTACCGAAACAAATCCTATTATATACGTGTAATGTTATTTGCTTATTTAAACCAAAATCCCGTTTAATCGGACCAAAGATCATGAGCACGAATAAGAAAAAGAAGCCACCGGACGCCACCTAATAGATGCAAAGTGGGTCAGTGAGATACGGGAGGATTTTTGGGATCCCCGGGAGATTTTATGCTTTTATCAAAGGTCAGGAAAATCCGGAAAGTGCAAAACCAGCGGGAAACCCACCACTTTCATGATTTTGTTCAAGTACAGTCCGTCAAGAGAAGGCGTCAGATTCCACTGGATAAGTTCTTCAAATGTTGACAGGAATTTAGTAAGAACTTGTTTTTTACAGTATTATGCTTCGCATGCTGAGTATCTATATATTGTGTTGTAGATCGTTTCCAAAAACTTGGTTGCAAATTTACTTTTCAATGAACAAATTTGGTAAGGTTTAATAAACATTTAATATGTTATATAGCACGTCCCGTCTTCTAACATAGGGCATGTTCGTTTAATACACACACACACACACACACACACACACACACACACACAATGCCAATAAATTAAGCTAACATGTCTATGGACTGTGGAAGGAAACTGGAGTACCCAGAGTAAACCCACATATACATGGGGAGGACATGCATACAGAAAGGACCCCACCCAATCCACCCTGGAATTAAATACAGGACCTTCTTGCTGTGAGGCGGCGATGCTGATGATGATGGGTAATCAGATATGTTTTTTCAGTCCAGAGAACGCTGAGCAAAATCTCTGGCTGGCCAATACGATGCACCACATCTGGGCTGTGCATGGATCATGGGCAGCTTTACTCCGTAATTGACAATTTGTTTCTATTTCAGGCAGCATTGCGTGGGGAGTGTTTGCAACGCAGCCACCAGAGTTAGATGCACTCATTTTTCACAGCCTTACACAGTGTTTTCACACTTCTTAGTTTCCTGATCTCTTCTGAAATACCTGTAAAAGACAGTTGTTCTTTTTTTTTCTTTCTGATAAATAATCCAGTGCTTTAACCACTAGGCCTTCCCCACAGTCCAACTTTCAATACGTGACCTGACCTGACCTGAACGAATCGTAATGGCTACACAAAGCTTTACAGTGAGATAGGATTTTATCCATTTTAAATAGTCAAAATAAATAATTAAAATATATAGAAATACCACAAAGCACTGTTAAGTACATAATAATTGTACTTTATATAATAAGGAAAACATCCAGATTACATAGCCTGCAATTTCACCGAAATTTCTCCGACATTAAGAAAAGCAGACCTGTAATAATAGAGTACTTTGCAGAGCTTTTCTTTTTCTAACAGAAATCTAGTCTTTTTGTTTCTTTTCCAAACTTCTACTCCCCAAATCAGCTTTGTACCTGGTCTGAGGGAGACTCGGTTACTCACTGTTCTTGCTAGGACTACTCTGGAATCTGGATACATCTATCTAATATTAGTTTTAAAACTCTCTATATAAGGATGATGAAACATTATTCATTCTAAGTAGCACAACCTTTAGGTACTTGAGATGGCAGGCGAAGTCCAGTATGTGACCCAGGTCTGCTTTGGCATCTCCGTTGGCACAGGTCGGCTTGGCAAGCTTTAGCTGCTGGGTGACGGCGTAAAGCTGTAACGGACTGAGGACGAAACCCTCACCGGCAACCAAAAGCTGCTCACCTGAGGGAGAAACAAAATAAAAACTCAGTTTGTAACGGAAATTCAAGCAATGAGACAAAACGGTCTAGTACTGTGGGGTACGTAAAGGGTCTGTTTGGGACTGGTGTTGGGCCAAAACTTAGGTTTGAGGTAAGAAGTTAATCAGGTTATGAAAAGTAAATCGCTTCTGCAAATTGACCAAGGAGGGAGGAGGGCATGGGATCAGTTTGAGCCTCTGATGGCCTATAGCAGGTGTGTCCAAATGTTTTTCAAATTTAAAAAAATTGGACTCGATTAAAACACCCAACGGTCAGTCTCTCTTTCCAGAAATATTACTGATGAATACAGAACAATTAATATATTTTTTTAAAACGTCGTTTCATCATAGTACAATAGTACAACTGCAGCACAACATCAAAAGAGCTAAACATACTTAAAACAACTTGCTACCAATTATTTAGGCTAATTACCATTTTCTTTAATTTGTTTATGTGCAACACTGTGCCTTTGTCAAGTACTTCTCATTTAGATTGTTGACATATAGACAGTTGCTACACATTACCAGACCTAAGAACTCAATAACAAGAGAGGTCTTATGTTTCTTAAGTAAAATAACAGTCTAAAGACTTATAAAAAAAGAAATTATTCTACAAATAGTCTTTGCTGCAACCAGAAGAGACAGACCGTTAGAAACTAATATTGGGGGTGATGCTGCAACCTCGACTGCAAAATGTGTGCTAGGTCTGGACAGACAGCTGTTTGTTTAATGCCCTATCAACACATTGGTGGATTACATTAATGGCAGGACCTTGTAGCTGCTTTTGTCTGAGTAAGATTAGTAGTCATGGCTTGTTCTGCTGTTAAGGTTTCTGTGTTCTTCGTTTTCATACGCATTTGATTAGTCTAATATTTGAGGAATGTTATTACTAAAATTAATCTGAAAGCGTAGATCTTTCCTTAGTGATGTACTTTATGCTGGAACTTTTGGAACGTCATACAAGTGACGACCTAATTAAGCTACAAGTACACTAAATCAAAGCAGGAGCAGGAAACACGATGGGATAAGAGCATACCTCTGTGGAACAGATCCTCTGCAAGTGTAGCGGCAATGCCATTGATTTCCTGATAACAAGCACAGATAGGACACACTTATTATTATTATTATTACTTTTAATAATTATGACCTCCACTCAGTCACCAACAGGGGTTGCTGTTGCATCACCAGGGTATGATCCCCTCTCTGGCATCCTCTCCTTTAAGTACAGCCAGTGATGGCTGTATGATTAAACTTCAGACATGCATTGTGAAACAGCTACGAATTGCCCATCCCGGGTGCTGCCAGTCTGGGAACATGAGAGCAACAAGAACAAGAACCAAGGAGGGCATTGCTCTGTTTGGTGGCTGGCTAGGTCAGTGAGGGTTTGGGAACTAAAAAGAGTATGGTGTTTGTCTGAGGCCATGAGGGCCCGAGTACCAAGAGAGGCGTACCCCTGGGTAACACCCATCTGAAGCCTTAGATGTCCAAGGATCAAAGAATTGCGTGACTATGAGGTCTCAGCAACCAGCAGGGGCCAAGGACCAAGAAGGAAATTGCACCAGGGGAGAGGGAATGTTCTACCTTGGACCAAGGATGGTGTGGTGCCAGTCTGGGACCATAAAGGTCCAAGGTTCAAAGAGGGTATAGCAAACCAGTAGTTTGACACCGTGAGGGTCCAAATTTCAAAAAGGGCATGGTGCCAGTCTGGGGCCATTAGGGCATGAAGATCACGGGGGAAGTAGCACCAGGTGGCACCTGTCTGGGGCCATGGCAGACCTGGACACCTGGAGCCCATGGTAAATGGTGTTAGAAAGACATTACCTATGTAGGTTAATTACCTTAACAATACGAATAATAATCTTATAATCTTATTGCATTACAGACATAAAGGCGATTGGACAAGACGTTATGTGACACTTTCTTATAAGTGTTTGCACTCCAAACACAAGTGTGAAACATTCATGTGCCACTGGCAGGATGTACAGACTGTTTTCAGTGTCGCTGCCAGCCCACGCTCATCACCACATGCCAAGTGTTCAGTAGGTTTCTCATCAGCATGTGGTTTAGATCACAAAATGTTTACTAAACTGGTCACAGATGCTGTTCAATGTTTGCTCGTTTTTCCCCGGCTTCGTGCTGACCAACAGCAAAAGACAAACTCTTTTTTAGGTAGGAGTGTGTGGTTTGACGCTTGAAGATGCTTGTTCATGCTCTGATAACAGCCCGCCCTGAACAAATGCATTTTATAACTAAAAGGACCATTTAAAACATAAACAAATGCTAATGACAGGTTTTCACACTAACCACACTATGCTTTTGCAGTTCAACCTACATGGAGTTTGACCTTTTGGCTTTAGAAGTGCTGAGTAGTAGGACATACAAAGGCTGTTAAACATCTAACGTAGCGTGAGAAAATGCAACAAACTGCAACCACAGCAGAGTGCACTGCTGCTACACACATACAGTACCCAAGAGGTGACAAACACTACAAAAGTATCACACAACTAAGGAAAAGAAAACAAACAGGAACACTTACGTATAAATGAAAGTGTAAGAAGATGGATAAAACTTTCGGTACGGCCACCGGGAATCTGCTGAGCAGGGTCTGTAGGTAAACCTCCAGCTCCCTCTGCCGCTTTTCCACCAGGCTTTTTGAATTCTTACCAATGATCTTCTTAGGCGGTAACAGGTGCTTGCTGACCTTCTTCTCTGAAGTAAGCTGAAATAAACATCCCATAAAGTCTTTAGTAGGGAAAGTTTCCCACAAGCAATAATGAAAACCGTGCTATGAATGTGCATGTTTATGCATGGATTAGTCAGACATGATATATCGACGACCGATTTATTATTTGACAAAAAGTATGGACTTTTTGCAGTTACATAATGGACGATATTACAACCCATATTTATTATGCATGCTCACCAGAATGAGGAGAAAATGAATGAATGAATATAAAGCAATTAAGAAAGAAGAATTTCATTTTATTTGACTAACAAAATCATAAAAAAGGAAATGAAAAGTCAAATAAAGTTGTTCGATTATGTAAACAAGATACAAACTTAATGATGATGATTGAGTAGTAAGTGATATAATCATGGGGGTGAACAGGAGCATGTTAACCTGTATCAAAGTGCCCCCACATTGACTGTTCAGTAGGGTGTATGATCACCTGAGTGTCAAAACACACTGACAGTGATGGGGCATGGACAGGATCAAATCATCCAGCAGTTCTTCTGGGATCCTCTTCATATTCATGTAGAAATATCCTCTCATTTTTGGGAGCAGTGTATGTAGTTACATACAGGAATTGGGAGAACGGGTAACGGCTGAGAGCCTGCAGCCCCCCCCGCCAGAGCACCTAGTTGCTAAAAACACGCTGCATACAAAAACAAGAGTGACAGATCGAGGCTTGACAGCTCCTCCATCACCAAAGAGAAACTCCCGTCACTATGCGGCAATGCGTCCTGAAACTAGTTTCCATGGCGACCACACTGGGATACGCCATATTGATGTTCCAACAAGTCGATAATATCCCAGCATGCCCTGTGTGTGTGTGTGTGTGTGTGTGTGTGTGTGAGAGAGAGAGAGAGAGAGGCTGTGATATAGGAAAACATGACATGATGGCAGCTGCTCGGTATGAAGTGACATGTCGAATCAATCACACAATATTTGTGAGCAGTGTATTTAACTCTGGACAAGCGGGTCACATGAAACATTGCTTTTCTGCACGTGTGTATCGGTTAGTAGCATGAACTGTTCAGACTAATGTCAGATGTAGTCACATGGGGGGGGGGGGGGTCCTTTGGGATGCGCTGAGAAAACCAGATCAGAATCGGAATCATTTTATTCGCCAAGTACACGAATTAGAAGGAATTTCTCTTTGTGCAGGTCGGTCACATTTCCCTGCTGTGTGAACGGTAGGTTCTCATAATCAGCATGTTGAATGTGTGGGAAATGTTAAGGCGTAAAGCCACTTTAATGAGGAAAATCGCTACAGGCAGATGACTAGGTCGGTGCACCTCCTAATCAACAAGGCTTATAAGGCACTCCCGCTCAGCAGTGGTACCAGACAGGCCAAAAGCACCACCTGCCGACAGGGTGTAGGTTCCAGAGGCACATCAGTTCCCAGGAGCAGAGAATTGTATCCCTTTTGGTCTCACTGGAAGGAAGCGATACAATGAGCTGGGTCCATCTCAGTAAGAAGTCACTAGATAGGGTCACTAGATCACCCACTCTATTAAATAGATGGGGCCTACAGTGGCAGTACTGGAATCTGAACTCACAACCTTGTAATACCTAACACAGAACTTTGCTCAAAACCTCGTCTTGTTTAGAAGAAGTTTCGCAGACCTGTCGGACGTTTGACAGGCACGTCACCACAGATCAGCCTTTCGGAGCAGTGCTGCACCAAACCCCAGGGACGTATCATCATTCATCCTGAATGTTGTCCAGCTGCAGGGACTGCCGGTCATGAGCAGCGTCGAGGCGCTAAAGCGACACTTTGCCGCAATTTAAAATATCCACCTCGCACGCATGAGCGTGCAGCGTATCGCCTCCCACAAGAGAACAGCGAACACACAAAGGAGCAAATACGCACACAGCTTCACCCCAGGCGGTGACCAGGCGGAACCCGCCGCACAGATTTCCACAACACGCCCGCCACCGTGGGGCATCTCTTACCAAATAGCTGGATATGTACCTGGTCTAATTGGAGCCAGCTTGTTATTTTGTCACCTGGGGTGCCACTCGTGGCCCAGGAGGTCAATGGCACACACTCGGCAGCGCGTCCTGTCTGCTTCCAAACGGAAGACCTGCAGCGGTCGCAGACGACTCTGAAGCCAGATGGAGGAAGTTTCTACCTGGACTTTGTGTATATAAATAGTTTTCGTATAACACAAAATACTAGAGACTGCGCATTTGCAGACATCATTCCAGAACACACCGTTTTCCAGAGCAATGACAACACCTACGATTGGTGCACACGGTGGTTTCAAAACCAGGACCTTTTTCACCCTTTGCCAGGACATGAATAAAGCATTCATAAGTAATTAACCCCTGAATTCTCAAATGTGACCACGTGGCGTGGGTATGCCCGCCCTGCTCACTGAAGCATTTAATCAGACGTTGGATCGGTTGGATTGTTTTTATTTATTGTTTTTGCCATGGCAGCAAAACTTTTGGCATGGTGAGAAGCCACAGAGTTACCAATGGAATTGCTTATTTTTATGACTTTTTGTCAGCAAATCTACATCGTTTTCATATTACATATTTAGACAGCACTAAAACAAAAGTGAAGAGGGGCAAAGAGTCCATATTTAATGATCTGCAGTAACTCCGTTTTCATTTCATATCGACTTCATCAAATTCAGGGCTAGGAAGAGGCAGGGAATCACCGGCATAACAAAAATCTAGACTAAATTCATTAAGGGACACAAGCACACACTAACACTGGGATACTTTAGATATGCCAAGTGACCGAACGCGTGTCTTTTGGAACCTATAGACAGAGGGAGACATTTCAACATTTCAAGGCAGAGTCCGGACCACGAATCAAACAGGGGTTCTCCTATAGGTCATCAGAAAACTCCATCATTTTGTCCCGCCCCAAAACGCTCAGTTTCTCTGGGGATATCCATTTTATTTATTACTGTTATTATATTGCCAAATGCTCTAATAAATAAATAAAATGAATTGTTAGATGCTTTTGATTCTGAAATGTCCTAAAAAGCACCAAGAACAAGATTTACCTCTGGTAAATGAAATGTGTAGGCTGATTGTTCGTTTGCTGAATCCGTTTCAAGCATTAAATCAGTCGCTTAAAGACGACCATTAAGGATTTCCAGCATTAAGGGATCATTGAGCACTTGTGGCAGAAATGTGCAGTAAAAACACCTCAATCCTTGCGTAACCTTACTTGTTGGACATTAAACACACAGAGCTCCTGAAGTTACATAAAGGCACTGAATCACTCACGCTGCATAGTCAAATATCACCGTTTCCCACAGAGAAGCTCGAGTACGAAGCAATCAAAGCTGACAGCATTCACATATGAAATAATTCTGCAGAATACAAATGAATTTCATGGCGCAGAAAGTGCAACGTGATGATTTAACCCTTCCCATTCACGCCGTCTTTTAAACCCTATTTAGTATGAAACTGTATGAAATATTAGGAGTGTTCATACACAGGATCAATCAGAGACCAAGTGAATGTGAAACCTATGGCTTTATAATGTGGAGATGTCCCAATACTTTTGTCCCACAGTCTATATGGATATTGCTGGATAAATCCTTATGAAAGCTTTGGTGAAAATACACTTTGAGCTTTACATTTTCCCTTAAGGTCAGACTTTCTTTCTTGTTTGTTTCGTGGTTTCGTGGACTATCATATTTGAAGAATACACAAAATTATATATATATATATATTTTTTGGTATTTCTCAGATCCTCCACAGAACCAATGGTTGAAATTTTAAAAATATAGAATTTGATTTTTTTTTTCTTTTTCTGTCCTCCGATGGATAGCCAACCGTTTTTTTCTGATCATTTTATTTTTTCTGCCCTCCAGCATGCAAGGGGAGCGAATAGTCCCCTATTTTACGCACCACGCTTTTCGAGTTTTTCTCGCTCTGTCGACGCAACACAGACAACATGGCCGACGGCATCAATTTATAAAGTTTCAAATTTTATTGTTTCTTTTTTGTTAGCTAGATTCACTTTAACCCTTTAGATTCTAGCCAGCCAGAATCCAGCTGCAGCAGTTTGGCAATAAATCCCTAACCGGCCACATATACGCATCATTTCTACATCGACACTATGACCATCTCGAGTTGAATAATGAAACCAAGGCCGAATAGGGACATGGTGATAAAGTAATTTTGGTAATTTGGTGGCTGGTTGTACAAGATCTGACCGGACTTGGGGTCTTTTGGGGAAAAAGTGCCCGAAATGTTCCAGGGAAATACTGTTATTACATTAAAAAAAAAGCTCAGGATCTAAAGGGTTAAACTAGTATATTTTTGATATCAGAATGTTTTTTTTTATAATACATATGCTTGTTCTGATCAACACGATCATACTTATGCCACCAGAATATTTTTCTGACCATCACACCTTGTCTGTTTGTGTGTGCTGGTGAGAGGATTTATTTTGGTATCGGTTGGTTTGCTCCACTGACTTTACGCCAACATGCTTAATACAGGAGAGGAAAAGTTTTCTCAAAAAGTAAATCTGATTTTTTTAGGCAAGGTCATTGTCCATGCTTTGTTGATTAGTTTTAGTGAAAATTTTGTGCCTACAGTTTTCCTGGAATATGTAGACTGTATGTCACTGTATATGTAGAATTAAATTGTTTAATCGTATGTTCACTAACGTCTAGTCTATATGTATTCTGTCACTTTAAGTTTCAAAGTTTATTTTTGTTATCCAGATTTACTTTAACTGGTTGGATCGCTACACTGACTTCATTAACTCTTAACATGCTTAATAAATACAGGAAAGAAAAAGGTCTCTCAAACAGTAAATCTTGATTTTAACAGGCAAGGTCATTGTACACGTTGTATGGGCATTGCTGATTGGTTTCAGAGCAAAGTTTGTGTTTTGTGTCATTTACAAAATGTTTCTGGTGTCTGATTAATTTATCATTGCAGTCATTTTTGCTGGAACACCCTAAACATTTTAAAGTCTGTTTCAGTGTTCCTTTGGCCCTCTAGACTGTCCTTTCCATGCAGTTGTAAATACTGGGATATTCTAGGATATGGTAAAAAAAAGGATGCATTTGATTCATGTCCAATTCCATTCATCCACAAGGGTGTAATCACAAGGTGAGTGTCCAGAGCTAGCAACCAATCTAGTCCCAGTACATTGAGTGTTGCTTAATGAAACTGTATGATTATACCCTCGTTTCCTTTCCAATTGTATAACATATCTCCAGGGAAACCATGAAATTATATAAAAAACTTTGCATAATACATTTAATCACTTTTGGAACCATTTTCTAAAAAAAAAAATCTAGCCTATAGAGTACAATTTGTTTGTAGGTTAAATGCATTTTATTTTTAAATAATATTTTGTTTTTATTTCTTCCTCCTTTCTTGTATTAATTCCACACAATCCTCGAGAAAATAAAAAGTGCTGAAAAACAAAGATTTTTTTTTTACTCCCTCTTCAGTAGATTCTTAAGTAGCCACATCCGAGAAACAAGCAATTAAATAAGTCTGGCCTAATTGAAACTTTGCTTTATAAATGCTTTGCTTTATAAAATGGTGATAATACGATCCTTAGACAATTATGATTTTTACATTGTTATTTAAAACGCAGAGTCTGTTTGACTCATGCCTCTATTCTAGGCCTCTTTAGCGCATCGCTGTACTGTGCTTAAAGGCTATTTGAACTCTTTCGCGGTTCACAGACACGTTACGTTTCAGCTTTACACGTCAGGAACTCAGCTTTATATGGATTGTGACCAAAGATGAAAGCATGGGAATTTCTTTTAAATTTATCTCAGAACTTACGCTTACGTTTCGGCATACCTGCTCTAGACACAAGGAGGTATACGGGTGCTTTACCTGTCGTGAACAAGGACAATGACTACTGAGGTGCGAACCGACCAATTACATGTTTACAGAGAACACCATCGGCCAATAACGATAGCTCTACAGTAAAAAAATAAAAATAAAAAGTCAGTTACTTCACCACTCCCCCTTCTCACTCAAGAGAACCAAATTGAGTGGGCATGAACAAACGTTTCTTGAAATTCGATGTAAACTCTAGTAAAGCAAAATCCCAGATGTTTGGGATTTCCCACCCGGACATGTTTTTAAGTTTCAAGAGGACATGTCCGGGTAAAAGAGGACGTCTGGTCACCCTATTTAATTCTAATCTATTCACATTTGTTGAGCAGATTTGCATAAAGCTAGTGTTTTTTAAGCAACGTTAAACAGATTAATATCGAGAGCTGATATGAAGCAGCGTCGCTGTGACTGGTTTTCTGAAATCTCGTCGTTCCACATCATGGGCTGTCTACATCCTAGAGAATTTACATGTTACACAAAACCACAGAGACCGTTTAAAACACTGAAGACTACAGTAAAAACTACAGGAGCTACAGAAAGTGCTCGAACACTAAATGACTGACCATATTCAGAGCATTAATACAATCAAAGGTCAACCTGAGGTTCTACAGGCCCGCATTAAACCTGCAGTCTAAAACTCTGATACGAGCCTGAAAAACGCTCTAACCCTGAATACTGTCGAGACTGCACTGGGCAGCATCTCATTCAGCGAGGTCATCATTCCAGAGCTGATGTCTATAAACAAAAGTGAGATGGAGAACGATGTGTTAGGGCTCAAATTGATTTTGGTCATACAAGAAGAAATATGAGAGTGCTCTGACGAGGGTAAGGGAGATACTGCTCTGCAATGAGCTACCCAATAAATCCATTGGAGAGGACCTAAACGGACACGGCTGTATAGAGCAGCAGCGTTACAAACGAGATCAGGGTGATCAATAGCTGAGAACCAGCGTGGCTCCAAAAGTGCTCTTTATTTACATTTTGTCATTTTCTAACAAAGTTACGGTTTGTTATTTCTCTCTAACAAAGCAACTGGAGTCAGCCGAAAAAGAATAAGTCACTATTATATCACAGTTAATTCTGATCCCTCAATCTGATTGGCTGAGAGACAATCTGACCAAAGCCCTTTAAGTATTACTCCCCCACTTAGACACGTAACCTAGCAACGACGCCAGCCATAACAAAGCAGCATTGTTATAACTATACAAGCTCAAAACTGCTCACTTTATCCAATCATTATTTATTTATACAACTCATATTTAAAGGAGTTCGATGAAGCAGTCTGATCCTCCCAACGAGCCAAGGTTCATAAAGCTTAATTACAAACGAGGATTTAGATTTTGGCTCTAAAGCCGAGATAAACGAAGTGAAGGAGTAAATCAGACATCCCGGGCCCTTAATTTATTCACAGCACGACTGAAGAGCAACGACACTGAAGATCAGTTTTAGTCCCAAAAACAAAAATGAAGTGACTGATCTTGTAGCTGGTTTTGATTTTAGGGATCAGTCAGAAATGTTACAGGAGAGTTATACAGCATCAGC
>JAUZST010084680.1:0-20172 GCA_034779995.1 Parotocinclus haroldoi
TATATAATATGATTGTACAGATGGCTAGATTTCTGAATATAAGAATAAATTGATGGGTTGATATACAGATGTATAATCAATTTAATGCATTAACAGATGAACTGCTAGATGAATAAACAGGTTAATGAATAGTCAAGAGTCAAGTCAAGTCAGTTGTCAACTTCATGTTTGCTTGTTTTAATGGTGCATTGTCTCAAAGCAGTTTTACAATATTATATTATGTTCTGTGGCAATTCCCATATTGAGCAAGCCTAGGCAAAACTCCCTAAACGTTGTAAGAAAGAAACCTTAGGAGGACGTAGGACTTAGGAGGTCAAAAGACTTTCTAATTGTAATAATTAAGTTTGTATTAATAGTAAAACAATTTGAATAATAATTAAAACTGTCTGTGGTAGCCTAAACCTGATGCTCCTGGGTTCAAATCCCTGTAAGACTGTATGAGTTGTCACTCTGGATAAGAGCATCTGCTAAATGCTGTAAATGTAAATATTTTAATACATTTTTATATATTTTGCAATTTTTTTTAACGTAAATGTTCCGCAAAAACCCGTGAAAAACTGAAAATCCACGATGCACATTTTTTTCATTAATATATTTTGAAAACCCACGATGCACCGAGTCTGCGAAAGGTGAACCGCGAAGTGGCGAGGGACTACTGTGTATTGGAGGATGGAAGGAGAGTTAGATAACTGGATGAACAGATGAATTCGTGAAGGGATTGATGGTTGGGGATGCATGTTTACATCCGCCTGCATACACCTATGTTAGATACACAATACGGTATTGGTGTGGATTTTGAAAGCACATGGTGCTGTTTAGAGGGATTCCTGTTTTTTTATGGCCTGTAAAAGAGACCCTACAGCCCAAAGAGGATGGAGGCCTGTGGGGGTACGGCTAATGATGACCTGAATAATATCGAGGGATGCCGTGGGAAGAGTTCATGTTGCTCTTCAGGGCCAGGGAGGTTTCCAGATGAACTGATTTGTGTAGATTCATTGCCCACTACACTTCACACACAGGTTACTGAATACACAAACTGTCAGTTCTCTTTCCCACACATACTGATAGTAGAAGAGGTGTCAAATGGGCAAAGGAGAAAAACAGTTTGAGAGAGAGCAAAGGCACACAGCGGTTAAATGTGTCACATGGTAAAAGGGCTTGTCTAGAAAATCTAACCCGGGTTCACCGCTGAGAACCTCGCGTGGAATAAATTCAATAATGCTACATTACTGTATTTGTTTACTCAGCACCCACTCTTTCCCATATAAGGTGAACTGGCCTGGTTCCTCAAAAACTTGCATAATACTCCCATACATGCATAACTTTGTTTCAGGCCTTGCCGCTGTCGTTGCTGGTCTCATGCCTACGTTGTTACAAGCAGTGAACTTTGATCACTGACCCCCGGAGTGTGCTGTAAGATGAGGGTCTTTAGGGTTGAGTAAGAGAGGAAACTGGCACATCACGTTAGCGTGACACACTTAGAGCTCAGCCACTTCCTCTTTCATTCCGAATATGGGTAAAGCAAACTCGCTAATGTCAGGGATTCACTGCATTATGCTTACTTTACTTTTTTAAAGGGGTAAAAAGGGATAATGGCTTAAAACCAAAGTTGCGTAAATTATTCTGTTTATTGACTGGTGATTATGTGGTAGATCTAAATAGTCAGTCGTTAGTGTGTCTGAGTGTATGGATTTTTAGGACTACATTTTAAATAACTGAATAAATACATAAGCCCTTACTGCATACCGGTTAATTTATTAGTTAAAAAATTCAATTAAAACATGGGGCACCCTGCCCAGTCCCCACCTAGAGGATCTGTCCTTTGCACCAGAGGCAGGTTACAGTTGAGCCACTTCTGCTTCGTATCCCACCTTTGGCAGGGTGATGTTTCAGTCTTGTGACTTGCGTTTTTCATGGTTATTACACTGGATATTATTTGTTTGCTACTAATAACA
This sequence comes from Parotocinclus haroldoi, assembly GCA_034779995.1. Classification (NCBI taxonomy): domain Eukaryota; kingdom Metazoa; phylum Chordata; class Actinopteri; order Siluriformes; family Loricariidae; genus Parotocinclus; species Parotocinclus haroldoi. The sequence goes on from JAUZST010084680.1 coordinate 1,956, forward strand.
TCAATGGAAATACATTTAAGAGTATTGAAATATACGAAAAACAGGTTTTATTTGCCTACTTAATACATTGAAGTAAAAACTCTAAACTCTAAAAAGTGTGCAAAGTGCAGAAGGTTTCACATTTCTTCACAGAAAGCAGCACAGTGACTCGAGGGTAGCACTGTTGCCTCACATCGAAAAGATCCTGGGTTGGATTCCAGGAGGGGGCCGGTATGGGTACTCTGGTTTCCTCCCACAATCCAAAACATTCAGTGGGTTAATTCATTACGCTAAATTTCCCTCGCTGTGTATAAGTAGTGTTGGGTGATATGACCTCAAATCAATATGATGACTAATTAAACATTTTACCTTGATAACGATTACTTTGTTTTTGGGGTTTTTGTTTGCCCTCATAGTTCACTGACAAGGCTTGTTCTGTAAATATGCTTAACTATTGAACCTTTTTAATGGAAGAATACATATTATTGTGATTTTAAAAAATCTGAGGGAAACTATTAACTGTTTATTGTTATTTAATGAATAGTTCAACCAATGGAAATCATTGGCAGGATTTGGTTTCTGTTACTTCTTTACATTTTCTCGAATCTTTTTCATACTGTGCAGCATTTGTAAACAAACACTGGGATAAATGTAAAGAGAATCTAAAAATAAGAATCAGCAGAATTCAAATAATTTAAATGCTTAATCGTTCTGAAAATTAAACAATTTTTGATTAATTGTCCAGCCCTGTATGAGTGTGTGTGCCCTATGATGGGTTTACATGCATCTAGTAAACCAATCAAATCTAAACTTTAAAAAATCAGATTTGGTCAGTAAGCCGATCAATGAGTATACATGCACTTGAGTCATGGGATAAAGGGATATCTCTGGGTTTACATGGCTCAGGCAGTAGTCGGATTTTTACTTTGCAATCAGCCAATAATCTCACAGAAGGATATGATGTAAACTCTCCACACAGTGTTCAATTGTAATTTAGCAGGAGCTGCGTTTAATTTCAGAGATGCCAGGACCTGCAAGTTAAAAAACATACAAGGTTTATGGAAACTGATCTCAAAGGTAGAAAAGTAAATGAACTTGTCACGTTTGTGTACATCCACAGACTAAACAAGCAGACACTGTAGTATAAATATATGTGCTCTGAGGAATCCAGTTACTGACATAAAATCCAGCACTCTTTATCTGATTTCTTAATCTTATTTCTAGATTAGCGTTTGCTGTATACATGATCACTTGAATAATCAGATAACTGAAGAAATCAAACTATGAGTGGCTTATTAAGTGCATATAAACATAATCAATGGTTCACAATGCTTAATCGTTTCCAAAGTCGAATCGTTTTGATTAATTGTCCAGCCCTATATGTGTGTGTGCCCTATGATGGGTTGACACATTGTCTAGAATTGTTTATGCCTTGCATCCTAGGCCACTGGCTGGGCGTACTTTTGAGTAACGTCCGTCTTTTCAAAATTGCAATTCAATTTAATGACTGTGAGGCTAGTAGTGTCTGTATTTTGTCTCAAAGTGCAGTTAATCCATAGTCTGTCCTGCCTTACTGCATGGCGTAGTGAACACATGAATTCTTAAGGAGTGTTTTTGACAGTTTTTTACTGTATACTCCACAATGTATTGCTCACATCTCACACAACAGCATTTAAGGTATTACCTTAGACGATATATCATATCACGTAGCATTAATGGCCAGCCAAACAGTCATGGAGAACATCCACAGCTTGTCAAATCACAACATTTTATTAGCAGTTTCATCCATCCCATTTGATCAAAACAAAACAGTATTAGAACTGGCTACGTTAGTGACCGAAACTGTAAAATTGTGACCTTTGATGCAGCATTCAGCTTGGTTGAAAGTGTATGGTCCAATGTTATGAGCTGGATTCCATATTACGCGGGATACGGCTGTCAGATTTAAATCTGGCATAATTTAGTGTTTTACTATTATGTCTAAATGCCTGTCTTTAAATCATATTAGGACTTAATACAAAATGCATGGATTGACTGGTCCCTGTATTATGACTTTTATCATGAAGAATGTTACAAGCGTACACAGGTTGATATATTATAGCAGCCTGCTATGTGCTGTGTGCTTATCACAGTTTGGTCTGCTGAGCATCAAAAAGAGGAAGACACAGCGCTGACTCACTAGGTTTCACACACGCCCATGTGTTGCTTACAACATCAGGCCAGTTACAACACTTCCCTCCTGTATCTCTCTCTCCTTTGCAGAGTTGGGCCAAATCTGTGCCACTCGGTAGGTTTGAACCTGACTTGCTGTTACCAAGAGATGTCCTTATCAGTGTTCATCCTTCTAGCTTTGTGTACTACATACACTGTTTCACTGTGAGAACATGTTTCGACTGGAATCTACAGTCCTGTGCTGGAGCAGACATATTTAGAGCTCCACGTGTAATGTGGGTGCACAGATGTCTGGTCACATGACAACCTCAGACCCAGCCCCCAGCCTGAGGAGCGCAGGAAACTCATGATCCTCTAAAGGGGTGGAACGTCACAGACACTCATTTGTGAACACGTATGAATCCAGCATTCAAAGATGCTGGCGGACCTGCCAGAAGTTTACACAGGTACCAGGACACTATATAGTGATACACTATACATGCCACTGTAGAACCTCGGTGCCAACAACCAGAGCACCTGACCATGGTGTCTTATCATTGAGAACCAGTACTCTATGTACCGTGGCACTCTGGTTTGTATCCTGCCTCTGGTGAGGTGAGGGAAGTCGTTTAAGGAGTGGTTTTGTGGGTTCTTGAAATCTCTCTTAAAAGGTTTATATACTTTTGCAGATAGGTGTCTACACTGAGTGCGTTTACATGCATTTTTTTAATCCAATCTAATCTAAACTGCAGAAAATCAGATTTGATCAGTAGTCCAAGTATACATGCACTTCCGTAATTAGATAATGGAAAACTACATGACTCAAGCAATAGTCAGATTTCTACCTCGGATAACCATCCAATAATCTCGCAGAAGGATATGATGTAAACTCTCCACAGTGTTCAACTGCCATTTAGCAGGAGCTGCATTTAATTTCGGAGATACCAGGGCCTGCAAGTTAAAAAACATACCAGGTTTATGGAAACTAATCTCAAAAGGTAGAAAATTCTCTAAGAGTAAGTGGACTTGTGGACACAAACGTAACTTGTCACATTTGCGTACATGCGCAGACTGAGATAACGGGCAGACACTGTAGCATGGATACATGTGCTCTGAGGAATCCAATTACTGACATAAATTCCAGCACTTTTTAATGGATTTCTTAATCTTATTTCTAGATTGAAGTTTGCTGTATACATGATCACTTGGCTAATCATGAGTGGATTATTAAGTGCATATTAACACCACATGCTCCCAAATCTCCAGTGGGTGATGGCTTTTGGTGTAACATGACCAAACCATGGGTTTTATGGGTCACCCTTGTATTAATCACACACACACCAGTACCACATTTCACTCCTCAATACACACCCTACTTATTCTCCCCGTCCACACTCCTTCCTCGCCAAGTCTCTTGGTCCTGCCGGAGTTCTAAGCGTTTCTTATCGCGTCTACTTGCTGTTGCCGACCCGTTTTCCGTCCCTTGATTTTCGCCTTCGCCTCGCCCGTTTAGATCCTGTTCGCCGCGTTTGGTATTTCAACCCTGGACTGTTTTTGGTTTCCGATTTCTGCCTGCCGATTTTGTGTTAAAGCCTGTCTCCGGAACTCTGCGTGCGCCTCCGCCATCTTTTCTACGTCGCCTGACAATAACGTTCAATCGTGATGCAAACATGCCACAATGTGTAATTTCTTGTGTACAATCATGTATCATGCTCCCATGGCCATTTAAAATTGCAACAGACTAAGGAATACTTTTGTTTACATTTTTATACAAGAAAAGTACACATTATTTAGAATTGTTATTTCGAAATAAGAAAAACTAATGTTTTCATATTTATGGAGGTATTGACATATTTATGGAGGTGATCAGAAGCAGGTCAAACTGGACGAGAGTACCCCACATTGACTGTTCAGTAGGGTGTATGGTCACCCAAGACTGCCAAAACACACTGACAGTGATGGAGCATGGACAGGATCAGATTGTCCAACAGCTCTTATGAGATCCTCTTCTTATTCATTTTGAAATATTCCCTAATTTTTGCATTTGGATCTGTGTCTCTTTAAAAGGCACACAATCGCAACCATTCCACATTTGAGGAATTTTCTTTAAAAATGACCAAACCACAGGAGGACATGTCTACAGTGTCACAGGAGACTTAAAACCTTAAAAGCAAAGTTTCAAGGAACCAAGGAGACCAAAAAAGTGGCTGTGGCTGAATAACATATCCTCATTAACGCGATTATCCAAGAAGTGGCTGTTATTGATGACTCCATTTTGATTGTTTACCTCTGGAGGAACGGCTTATGTAAAGCAGTGCTCTTGTACATGTGTGTCAGTTTCAGAGCGTGAACCGTTCAGAATGTCTGATATTTATACAACTGGCCACTTTGCCTGTTGTGTGACAGTAATCTTAGAAATTTCACTTTAAATGTAAAATGGCAGGGAAAATCCTGAATCTGAGGACTTTTTAAAGTTCCATTCTCATTAGAGATCTAGGCCCTGATATCTGTGTAATCCTGTGTTGTCTGTTGTAACAACAGGGCACCATAAAACCGTAAGTTGATTTACTTTTGTTTATACTTTTGAAAACTTCATTGATGTTGTATTATAGCAGTTAATCTCTTAGTCTCAGGCAGATTTCTAAGAGCTTTGGTGGGAATCATCTAAGTCAGTAAACTTGTCTTAAGGTCATCTGATGCTTTTAAATGTTAATGAGTTTTAAAGTTGTGTAATTCCTAACTATCCCCTACTCTTTCTTTTTGGGGTGTTGGAAACCTTTATTAATAGTTTTCACTAAGTGGTGTTCCAATCCCCCAGTACTTAGGTTTCTGCGCTTCTCTCTCACTCTCACTCTCTGTCTCTCTCTCTCTCTCTCTCTGTTTCTCTCTTTCAATCAATCACTCTCTCACACACACAAGATTAATTTTTAAAAAGCCTTTAATTGTTAAATCCCAGGCTGAGAGTTGTGGCTCTTTAAATATCCAGCCTTCAGCCTCTCGCTCTGTTTCTGTTCCTCTTTTTAGTCAAGTGATGCTGTAGTTGTGGTTGCCAGGGCTTGACCAAATTCTTCCTAACTGGATTGGTGGGAGGGTTAATAAGATTACAAAGATCCAATTCTGGTCCCACAACTCACATTCCTATAGTGAGGGAACACACAAATTCATTATACGTTTGCTATTTTGGGGCTGCAGCTCACATTTCTGGCAGTAAGAGCTGTGCTACTGGAAGGACCTAGGATCAGATCTCAGTCTGGGCAGAGTTTGGGTGGTACAGTTAGAAACTGGACCTCATACAGGGCAAAAGCAGTTTGGGTCATGTTGGTGGAAGAGGATTATGTTGGAATGAAAATGGAAGCAATGTTAATGATACAGAGGAAATGCCTAGCCATCTACAGGTAGGCACATTTAACGTTAATTAGTTTGTTAACTGACATTACATGACTGATTAGAATGAATGGTCATTTTTATTAATAGCCGTTGATGCCGATATGGGGTTAAATACAATAAAGAAAGAAACAAACCGTACATTAGTGTAGTCAGTTATCTTTTAATGTAAACATAAAGGTTCTTTTCAGAAGAACGATAGGTAAATGTGTCTGAAATGCCGCTAAAAACAGGAGTGAAAGCCTAAGCTTTAACACTTATCACTTCCTTGAAGAAGTTCACTTAAGGAAACAGTCATTTCCAGACCAGGCAATGCAGTATCACTTTTTAAACACTTTATACTTTTAAGGAGTCTTGGTGTCTTGGTTCCTCCCAAGGTTTCTTCCTACCATTTTGGGGAGTTTTTCCTTGCCACTGTCGCCCTGGGCTTGCTCAACTTGGTAATAATAATTGTAATAATTGTTAATAATAATAATAATAATAATTGATAATTGTATTACTGTAAAGCTGCTTTAAGAAAATGTTACATTGTAAAAAGCGCTATATAAATAAAATTGAATTGAATTAAGCAGTGTTAAAACTTTTCCATTTCATGTGAGTAAATCAATACTCATGAAAATAATTCAAATAAAAATATGCAAACAATAATGGCATTATAAATACACAAACCCTTTTTTCCTAGTTGTTTACGGCTCAATGTCTTGAGTTAAAAGATAGATTTGTCAAAGAACTTGTTAAGACCTCAGTTGTTAAAGCGAACGAACGGTGACCAGACGGTCATTAAACGGTGCCTACTTGTGCTTTCATACCTTTCCCTGATGCTCTATGGATAGTAACCTATGCTTGGATTCATCAACATCAACTTGATAGGACTGTAATTGATTTGGATTCTATGGATGGCAACACAGTTAGCGGAGAGAACATGCAAACTGCATGCAAGCAGTGGTTGAGCTTGATCTCAGATCACTAGAGATGGGAGGTGACATTACGTGTGTTTACATGACCTTGATTATCTGATTTCTGCAGTTATCTGATTATTTAAGTGGTCATGTAAACAGCATAGTTCGATTTCTCAGATTGAATTAAGGACAAGAAATCGGATAAAGAGATCTAGGGTGTAGCTCATTAATCAGATTTCATAGCCCGTGTACATCCTCATAGCAAGAAGGTCTCGGGTTCAATCCCAGGGTGGAGCGGCCTGGGTCCTTTCTGTGTGGAGTCTGCTTGTCCTGTCTGTGTCTGTGTGGTTTTACTCCGGGCACTCTGGTTTCCTCCCACAGTCCAAAGACATGTATGTTAGGTTAATTTGTGTCTCTAAATTGGCCCTTTAGACTGTGTGCCCTACAATACCCTACAATGGATTGGCGCCCCATCTAAGGTTGTTCCTGCCCTTGCACCCAGAGTTTCTGGGTGAGCACTGGCTGGCCCGTGACCCTGTGTTTATTAAGTGGATTATAATGGATGGATGGAATTTTATTTCACATCCAGAATACTGGCTCGTTTCGAAGTAGAAATCCGAGTCATATAAACCCAATTATCTGATTACCCAAGTGTGGCTAAAGTCATTGATTAGATTACTGACAGGTTTGATTTTCTAAACCATTGACTTATTATAGTGCATGTACTATACTGCCTTATGTTGAAGCTAAACAGATTAAAGTTGACTGACATGCATGAAGCTCACAGCCATAGCAGGAGACCACAAATCAACATATGATGTCACTATAGGTCAAGTCCAGTCTCCAGAAGAAAAACTGAGTGAGAGAAAACCAACCTGTTTTATTTATTCTGTTTGCTTTGACAGTGTGCGAAGTGTGTAGTGTGATGTGGCCTGCACTCACTTATCCACCATACACTCTCACTTACCTCTCAACTTGGATTAAACAGACGCTTACATTTAGTGAAGCCTGTAGCAGAAAATAGACTCTGCTCTGAGCAGAAACAAAAGAAGAGCAGACAGGAGGGATAAGGGGCTGCCAAGAGCTAAAAATAGCCCTAGCTGGTGTCCACCGGATAAAACTGGCCTAAATTATGTCATGCTGAAAAGCAAGGAGAGGGGAATGCCAGAAAAGGAGCTCCGAAACAAGAGCTTATCGAACAGAAGGGTATTCAAGCAGGATCTTTCAGGATACACCCCTTTTAGGAACTTGTTCACCTCTTTTACCCTTTCAGCCTGTGCCAGAAGTGTTATTAGATTCAGTCTTGAAGGGGAAATCCTAGATTTATAATCCCATCTGGTTCTACTCCTGAGATGAAAGTTGATTCTCTTTGTAGCCACTCTTTGCTGCCACATGGATAGACTCCATGCTAGAGCTGCAGTCAGTTTGTCTGACCTTAATTATTCAGCTCTTCTCAGAGCGTTGATCAGCGTCCACCTACTAGTTATTTACAGTAGCCCACATATACACCGATCAGCCATAACATTTAAACCAGCTGCCTAATATTGTGTAGGTCTCCCTTCTCCCGACAAGGCTCTGACCCTTTTAGCAGTTCTAGGGACCAATTTTGGGAGGAACTCCGCATGGAGATACTCCAAAAACTACATTCTTCATTTCCTTGGAGCCCAATAGAAATATTTAAGAAAAGCTGTGCACCCCCATGCCACACACACAGAACAAAATGATAAAGTGATTCATTTACATGTATCTTTTTTTTTTTGGCAAAAATTAAAAGAAACTATAACCTTATTCCTTTTCTCTTGGATTCCATTAATAGTTTTTTAGTCCCTTTTTCATTTAGGCTCATGTAATCTTTTGAAGACAAATAAATATTTAGCTAAGAATCAAACAATATGTTTTAAGTAGTTGTATATACAGATTTTTCCAGTGAGTGTGTTATTTGAATATTTTAACACGATGCTTCGTTACACCCCTGCTGTTATATAATCCGTCCAAGTTAGGGGAATCGCCTTCAGTAATGGGACTTGTAATGATCGTATAAGGCCTCTGAATCGCACAGTCAAAAACAGGTTCCGCCTCCTCAAGAGTTCTCCCTGTGTTCGTGTGGTTTTCCTTTGGTTTTCTCCTGCATACTTCTGTACTGTATTGAGTTTGCATTTCCATCCTCGTGGGTTTACTCTGGTTTCCTCCCACAGTCCAACAAAGCATTAGGTAAACTGATTGCACCAATTCGAGCATGCATGACTAGTTGCGAAATAACCTTGTGTATCGATGTAACCTTGTGTCGTAAATCGCCATTGATGCTGGAAGTGATGTACACCTAATAAACAAACAAACATCCTTTTACATTCCAAAAAACCTGCTTTAGGTCAACCAGCATCTCTAGAGTGTCCCATCCCATCTCTAGTGGGTGTGTGTGTGTGTGTGTGTTTGAGAGGGGGAGTTTATGTTACACTGCATAGGACAGAAAGATCAGACCTTTTTTCTTACAGAAAAAATTGCACTTTAAAACAAAGAATTGTTTTGAAAACCAAATGAGTAAAAACCTTTGCTCTAGGTTAACTGAGGTTAAGGTTATGGGTAGAGGTGGAGGTTGTATTAATCCGATACAGTAATTGTTGTGTCTAAAAAAGTCTCCAAAACAAATGTTTACCAGTTGTGTGTGTGTTCCGTGGCCATGAACAGCATTTTTTTTTTGTTCAGGGTTGCGATGGATGTGGCTTTCCAGTTCAAGAGATTTCTGCAGGTCACTCACTATTAGCCTTGAGTTCTGTTTTTTTACTTCCTTCTGTTCGTTTGGTCTGATCTTTTCGAAACATCTAGTTTTGGACATTGATGAAAAATCATTTGTCAAGAATGAATACGTAAATTTGTCTATTCTGAGGAATTCCCAATCTTTGTTAGAAAAGAAACAGATGAAGGAACCGATTAAGCAGTGGAAGCTGTGGTAAATCAGTGAGAATAGTCTTGTGATGATTAAACATGAAACAATAGTGGATTGTGAGTGGCGCAGACATTCAAGAAGGTTTCTGTGGGATGAGATTGTGCATTAAGTGCCTGCGTTGCGTGAAAAGAAGCCACAAGGTGAAATGTCGACTTCCTTTCACACTCCCGCATACTTCCTCTTGCTGTTTCAGCTCAAGGCTGAAAGATCTTGCAGACGAATATGTTAGCGCACACACTGTGCCGAGCTGCAGGGGTTGTTGTCTTGGCCTGAAGCTTCTTTGTGAGATCCTTTACCATAACAAAGCAGCATGTGTGTTTGATTCTATAGAGAGTCTCCAATCATGTTCATATGCCTCTGTACACTGACCAGGTCATTAAGCAACAAAGGGCTTTTGTTTTGACACTCAGTTGTTCCCTCTTGCTTGCTCACTGACACACACACATGCACTCATGCATCCCCTCTGTGTGTAGTTGGGGCTTTCATGCTGATCTGATGGCATTAGGGTGCTTCTATTTGGGACAGCTGGCCCGAATGTGTTTAGAAAAGAATTATGTCTGAAGCTGTTTGGCAAATTAAAAATAACTAGGGAGTCGAGAACAGTGGGAGCATCAAAGTCCTTCCACATCACACTTCAGTCTATTTTCCACAGCTGGTATAAAAAAGAAAAACGCTTTCCATCTCCTAAGCTTCTAAATCAAGACTATAAATACTACACTGGTTACTAGGATTGTAGTTCCAATACAGCGTTTAGAAAATGTAATCAAAATTGCATCAGGATGTAAAACTCTCTGTGGACATTTCTTTGGCTCTCTTATTTGCTCTCTTTTGGAAACCTTTGAAAATTAGGAATGGGCAGAATATAATTAGAATATATATTTTAATTGGCGCTCACTGTGTTCGTTTGGGTTCGATGTCTGAGTTGGGCATCCTAGAGACACATTATTGTCCATGTCTGATGGAGAGGAGACTGGACAGGGAGCGACCTCTGCAACAGGGATCCCTTCTGAGGCCTAAATGGTTGACTGGAGTTACGATAGCCAGGGGTAAAACAGAAAAAAATGAGAAGGTAGTCCCTGTTTTACTGAGGAAACACGTTCTTACAAATGACTTGTTTCTTTCTCTGATATGCAGTGTTACCTGTGAGACCTGTGAGACCATATAGGCAGGTGTGTGTCTTTCCAAATCATGTCCAGTCAGCTGGATTTACCACAGGTGAACTCTAATCAAGGTGTGGAAGCACATCAAGAGCTAATTGTCAGGTCTTAAAGCAAAGGGTCTGCATTATTATGTCAATGTGAAATTTTATATTTTCTTTCTTATATTTTAATACATTTGCACAAACAAAATCTAAAACTACATATATAGGACTGTCCAGAAGTTTCAGGCATTCAATATATTTTTATTTTATATTCTACTTAGTGGTCCTACATTTTTATTACATGGGGATGTGGATTGGATAGCTATATGTGTGAGAGTGTTTTAGATTAGTATTTTTTGTGCTTTTTTAAACAGAAACTGCAACTACAGTCAATTCTGGCTAATCCTAACCGGTCCTAATAGCCTAAACGAACATGCCCTATGTTACAAGATGGGACGTGCTATAATTTATGTAACATATTAAAAGTTCATTAAACCTTTATTGTACGATTTACACGTATAGGGAACGTACAAACAAGAACTATTGTTGCTTATGAACTTTGTTCATTGAAAAATAAATTTGCAACCAAGTTTTATAGATACTCAGCATGTGAAATATAATACTGTAAAAAACAAGTTCTTACTAAATTTCAGTCAACGTTTGAAGAACTTATCTATTGCGATGGGATATCCGCTTTAGCAGTGGCTAAGTGACTTTTGGCTTCTTTTTTTGTAGTAAATGGAAATGTTAGGCAAAGACCTGTAGGTGGCAGTAGAGGGCTTGGGAGAACCTGGGGAAAAACGATGAGATATTATATACTGTACATGTTTTTGGTCAAATTAAGTGGAATTTTGGACCAAATAAGTGAATAACATTGCACATATATAATAGGATTTGATTCTGTACTTTAGGTTTGGTCCGAATAAGCGGTTGGTCCCATTAACCAGTGGTCCAATTAACCGGAATCGACTGTATATGTTAAAATCCAAAAATAGAAAAATCAAAGCATTTTCTTTTACGGTTACGGTTAGTAGTAGGTGTAGGCGTAGTATTCATTTTGCTCCGGCAATCATTACTTTCAACAAAAAGCCCGCCTAATGTCAGGACTGTGTGTGTGTGCATGCTATGTATAATATAGAATATATAGTAATATATGGAAAAAGTGGTCATGTCATGTATGAAATGATATGAAGTGATATGAAAATGTAACATCAGCAAATCTATCTGCCAAAATCAGCAAGTTGTTGTAGATACCAATTCCCCCCTCTCTATCTCGCTCTGTGTGTCTGCGTGTGTCTGCGTGTGTGTGTGTGTCTCTGTATGTGTGTGTGTGTGTATGTGTGTCTGCGTGTGTGTGTGTCTCTGTGTGTCTGCGTGTGTGTGTGTTTGTGTGTGTCTTTGTATGTGTGTGTCTGTGTGTCTGTGTCTGCGTGTGTGTGTGTGTGTGTGTGTGTGTGTGTGTCTGTATATATGTGTGTGTCTGTGTGTCTGTGTCTGCGTGTGTGTGTGTGTGTGTCTGTATATATGTGTGTGTCTGTGTGTGTGTGTGTGTCTCTGTATGTGTATGTGTATGTGTCTGTGTGTGTGTCTGTGTGTGTGTCTCTCTCTGTATGTGTATGTGTGTGTGTGTGTCTCTGTATGTGTGTGTGTGTGTGTGTGTGTGTCTCTGTATGTGTATGTGTGTGTGTCTGTGTGTGTGTCTCTCTCTGTATGTGTGTGTGTGTCTGTGTGTGTGTATGTGTATGTGTGTGTGTCTGTGTGTGTGTCTCTCTCTGTATGTGTATGTGTGTGTGTCTGTGTGTGTGTCTCTGTATGTGTGTGTGTGTGTGTCTGTGTGTGTGTCTCTGTATATGTGTGTGTGTGTGTGTGTGTGTGTGTCTGTGTGTGTGTGTGTGTGTGTGTGTGTGTGTGTGTGCATGCGCTTGCAAAGCCCTTGCTATCTCCTCATGCCGCATTCACATGATGCATCACACCATCTGGTTTATTTCCTTGCTTTGCTGCTTGCTCTGATAGTTTATGTTCATGAACAGATTTATTGATTGTGTTGGTACTGGAACTTTTCACGCTGCCTCATTGGACAGACCAAACCTGCATTCGATGACTGAGTGAAAAGTCCTCCAGTGCAGTGATTGTGGAAAGTATGTCTCAAGAAACTCCCAATCAGGATGTGTTATTTTGTTTTAAAGGTCATGTCTAAACCAGTCACTTACTGTACACAGGGCTTGGTGGGTGTGCTTTGTAGTGTTGTGGTTGTTCAACTACTTTAAATGTTGCAGTGCAAGGCAGTTGCCAAATCTGTTTTGAACAGTACTGTTCAAAAGTCTAAGGCATTCTATATTTTTCCATTTCTATTCTGTTTATTCTGTTTTAGTAGTAGCTGTAGTTCAAACTCTAGTACAGTTCACAGACTTCTCTATATACTTTGTTACTCCTGGTTATTCTGTTCACTAATGATTAGGACCCCAACAGATCAGGTACTATTGGGTGGTGGATCATTCTAAGCACTGCAGTGAGTGGTGTGTTAGTGCCATGGTGACAGTGGCAAGGAAAAGCTCCTTAAATTTCAACCGAGTGGACCGAGACTCAAAAGAGACCCGATCTTTATTGAAAGCCTAAATGTTATATGGTTGCTGGGTCTGTGGTGCATGCCAGACCACAGCTGCCCCCAGGTGACAATGTTGAACTCTTTTTGAAATAAATAAATAAATAATTGGGTATTTTGGTTTCCTCTCACATTCCAGAGGCATGCATTAGGTCAATTCGTGTCTCTAAACTGCCTATGTGTGTGCCTGCTCGTTTGTGACCAAACGTGCCCTGGAATGGATTCTCACACTGTCTAGGACTTGTTTCTGCCTTGTGCTGTGGAAATTATTGTCTAAATAAGACATTTTTAAATGATAGAACAGGGCCTGAAGTAGAAGATTTGGTAAAACATACTTTGTATGTGTCAGTGTGTTATTGCCAAGACAATAGGTGCTAAATACTTCACAGCAGGGGCTGGATATTTTGCCAGACAAGAAAATTCGTTTCTTTCAGCGTTTCAGTGTTAAGCTGCTCTGGAAAGTGCTTAACATCAGACTCTGACTCTAAGATGTTGCTATATGGTTGTATGTGAGAATGTGCAGATGCCTTACTGTATGTGTCTCAGTACACAGGTCCTGTCCCAGCAGAGTCTCCGATGACCCGGAGCGAGATGTCGCCGAGTCGGGTGCAGCACTCGCCTCCTACACAGAGACCCAACGCATGCTGCTTCTGCTGGTGCTGCTGCTGTAGCTGCTCTTGGTATGAACAATACATCGTTCTCCCTCTCTAGTCTGTAGCTCTGCCCACCTGTTTATGCGTGAATGGTTCTTCAAAAATGTCAAACCTTGACTGGAAGTCTGTTATAAGCCTCAAGTAAACACAACATACCTAAAAAGTTACCACCAAATTATTTTGCCCTTTACTTTCAAGTTGATATGTCAGACTCCCCAATTGTTTCAATACCTTCTGATGCATGCACCACCCTATGCCAAAAGAGAGGTGCCACCGTCCAGCTGGTGCCTCCACTATATACCAATGTTTTACGTCTACCATGAAAGCGAATGCACAAGAATCATCCAATCAGGCTGCTTTCGCACTGGCAGGGATGATCCCCAATTAAGAAACTCTGGGAGGCCTAGGCGTTACATGGTTGCTGGAGTCTGTAATGCATGCCAGACCAGGGGTGCCCCTGACTGACAATGGTAGGCGTTACTAAAAGTAAATATATAATTTTAAAAAATGTTAGCTTCTTGTTAATTTCCTCTCCCATTCCCTCAGACATGTATTAGGTCAGTTGGTGTCTCTAAAGTGCCTATGTGTGTGCTTGCTTGTCTGTTCACACACATGGCCTGTGAAGGATTTATATTCTGTCCAGGACTGGCCCACCTTACACCATGGATCATTGTTAAAATGATGAATGAATGAGCTAAATGAGCCACTAGTGTGTGATAGTGTTGAATATTAAACACTCAATGCTTGATTGACAAGTCTCTTTTGCACCAGTTACAATCATTTCTAAGAGTATTGAAGAGGCTATGTGTATAGATGTCTATATGTGGGTGTGTGTGTATTATGGTTTGAATGTGACTGGGTGTGAAGTACAAACTTAGTGTGAGCCGGAGGAGCAACTGTGGGACAGAGCTCTGTGGGATGTGGCCACATATATTTACATTTAGCCATTCTCTCTCTCTCTCTCTCTCTCTCTCTCTCTCTCTCTCACGCACACACACACACACACACACTCGTACATACGATGCCTAATATTGAACTCCTCCAGACACATTTCTGCATTTCTGACAGGCTCCTCATAAGCGATAGCATAAAGCTGCAACTGGGGGCTGTGGCTGACCTACACACATCTGTGTTAGGTGTGAATCTTAGACCACAATACAGTGTTAGCTGCATGTGCCTGTAAGATAAAACAGGGCCTGAGGTTTTGAGGTCAGACCCGAATTTTTGCCACCACTTACAGTAACAAATTTGACAATATCCGCCAGCTATAGATTATTTAACGTTTTATTTAATTGATTATTTTGGCATCAGTGACCATTTTAGCGACACACAAGGTTGTATCTATATACATGGTTAAGTCAAGCCATTAGAGTGATCAATATACACTGCATTTTGTAAAGATTTTAG
Organism: Parotocinclus haroldoi; assembly: GCA_034779995.1. NCBI lineage: Eukaryota > Metazoa > Chordata > Actinopteri > Siluriformes > Loricariidae > Parotocinclus > Parotocinclus haroldoi. The sequence goes on from JAUZST010084680.1 coordinate 17,116, forward strand.
CAAGGACAAAAAAACAATTACCAGAATGATCACTTTTTAAAAAGTACTGTAATGTGTGAAAGTCTGAAGGCCACCATTAGATTTGTTTAATATTCATGTACAGCGCTGGAAAAAAAATGAGACCACTTTAAAATGATCAGTTTCTCTTACTATTTGTAGGTACTATATATAACAGTTTTGTTTTGTTCTATAAATTAGTGTCAAGTTCCAAATTAAAAACATGCTCGTTAACTTGTCAAAATAAAGAATTGTTGACCTTGATTAATAACACAAAAAATAACACTGTACTTGAATTCATTTTTATTAGTACAGTTCAGAAACTAAATTTGCAAGTCTTGTAATGAATAATTATAACTAAGATGCTTATAGTTATTGTACATACATAATACATAATAACTGAAATTCATAGGATACTGGAATAGAATTGCTGTTGGAATATTGCATGTTGATTTTAAGAATATTTGAAGTGGTCTCATTTTTTGGATTATTGGAGCTGTTTGGATTATTTCTCATTTCTTCTATATTAAGATACAAACACCCACCGTTTGCAGAACAAAACAGCAAAGGCTCCCCATGCTCAGTGTCTTCACATTATATGGGTTAAATTGTTGGCTTTTCAAACAGTTTAAGTTTTACAATGGTCTGTGGTAGCGGTTAAGGCTTAGCGATTAAGGTACTGGCCTCTAAACCAGAAGGTCGAGGATTCAAATCCCACTTCTGCCAAGCTGCCACTGTTGGGTCCTTGAGGATCTTGACCTTAATCCACAACTGCTTGGATTGTAAGAGTGTATCAGTTGTAAGTTACTTTGGGTAAGGGCGTCTGCTAAATGCTTTAAATGTACAAAGATTGTGCTCTGTTGATTTAGACAAAATAACGAAACTTCATTTTATCAGTTGCACCTATAGCCAGGGCCAGACCACATGTAAAAGAAGTACCCTAAATATTTTGTGGTTCAACTATCATGCTATACCTATTACATTACATTAGTTTTCACCAGGTTACAGGCTCTGACATCTGTGTGTGATAATAATGGTGAATGTATGGTGGTTTTGTGGTGGTTGTGGGTGTGTTGGTGTGCTATGTAGATGTGGTGTTTGGGTGTGACCAGTGGCCAAGCCGAGATAGTTCGGGCACATTTGTTATTTCTCAATGCCGTCTTACCACCTTCCAGTCTCACTATTAGGAGAGAAGATGAGAGTCGTCGAAGGATGAAAGCTCAGGAGACTAAGCTGGAACTCATACCAAACAGTGAACCTTGGTGAGAGCGCTCACACACAACAATTTACTTATGACATTTTCCACTGTACCTTCTGTGAAACAGGTCACTTACTACAGTCTTTTTAGGCTACTGTCATGTATATTTAAAGGGTATTTTTTACAAGTCATCAGCATGCAAATGATAGATAAATGTGTCCAAGATACCACTAAAAGCATGAGTGATTGAGATGACTGATCATTTTGTTTGGCTGAAGCCAAAAATGCATAGGTAGATAGCATTACGAACAACACGGAAGATCAGCCAGTTGAATCAGAGACTCAACGAGTAAATGTGAACCAGTTTATATGTATAGATTAGATCTCCAAACACATCAACCAAGTTAGAATAGTGTCTAGTACAAACGGGAGCTAACAAGCAAGGACATAACCGATAAGGTAGGTCCACAAACATATACAGATTTCTGCTCTTAAACTCCCACGTCTGCTCGTGGATCAGCAGCATTGATTGGCTGTTTACAGACAGAACGTCCAAAGTTATGACTTTTATTTTCTATTATAATTTGTTAGATTGTTAAGAACTCTGTGATTAAACGGTGATTACCTGTATCATTACTTACCCATGAGCCCTTATTATATCTTTGTTCAGTCTGTCTGTTGGCTCGTACGTGGCTCATACTTGTCTTGCACCATGTTAAATATGGTAATCAATTGTATCATATAATTGAGATTGGTCGCATTTTTGTCACAAATTGTTTGTCTTTAAAAATATTGCTTTAGCACACAAGTGGACAATATAAACATCAACAGAATGCACTTATTACTTTGTGTTTTACATTTATGTGCTTAAGCCAAGGCAGGTTTTACGGAAAGCCGGTGCCTAGGCACAGGCGGCACAGGGGCAAGGTAGGGGCGGCCCAAAAAAGATGCCGATCCATCGTAGGTTAAACTTGCACAATAGGTTTTTTTTAGAAACACCAGTTAACCTAAAATGCATATCTTTGGAATGCGGGAGGAAACTGGAGTACCCAGAGTAAACCCATGAACACAGTGAGGACCACACAGGTGGAGTTCGAGGTCAGAATCGAACCAGGGATCTCAGAACTGTAAAGCGACAGTGCAAACCTTTTCACCACTGCCCCTATATGAATTCAGTAACAACAACTAAAATAATAGAATTATATATTTTTAATCAATTATTTTTCTTATTAGCTACTTTCAGTAGAAACAGCAGCTGTTTTCTCATGCGCTGGGGATGCTGTTACATCCCGCAATTATTCTGAACTTGTTCCAAATCGTTTACACTTCTTTTCCTTATTGGTTAATCGTATTGTATATGGTACATATACTGAACATTTCGGACACAGCCCTTAACTACAGGTGCCTCACACGGTCAAGTAACGGAACCGCGATTAATGGCGTTAAGGTAAAAACCTTGTCATTAACGTGTTAATTTTGACAGCGCTAGATGAAAGTACTGACTATAGCACTTTACATTTCACTGTTAACTGGAGTTAAAAATAGTGGCTAAAGTACTGTGACCCTCACCAGGAGAAGTGAATGGAACCTAATAGAATTGAAATCATTCCTCACTCTTGTGGACTGGCCATTGCAAAAGGCATTCTAAACATCATTAGAAGTAGGCAGTAACTCTAAAATTCTACGTGTACTAAAATGATCAGTGGGATTGAATATTATTTACCTTTGTATTGAAACTAAACCAATACTGTGAACCAACAAATCCAATTTAATCTCACTGACCTATTCAGTACAGCTAGCATTTTAGAGTACTACTCAGTACTAGTCAGGCACTTTGAGTATACCTAATGTGTTCATATATA
>JAUZST010084691.1:0-20171 GCA_034779995.1 Parotocinclus haroldoi
AACATCTTGTGTGTGTAGGGTCGCTGCTTTTGCTCCATGACACACTTTCTCTTGAGGATAAAGTCACAGAAAGAAAAGAATAATCATGGCAAGATGTGCTGGTCCAGATGCAGCAAAACAGGCTCAAACCATGATGGTACCCTCACAGTACCCTGCCATTTCAGTCAGAGGGAGGTTGTTTTGGTTTTCCTCATGGCGTGATGGATACATGCAAATATCCAGATCGTGTTTAACAGTCTATTTTTAGGCTCCTAAGACTGACTGGCAAGGACTGTAACTCTTACAGGTGTGCCCCTCTAAATTCTATACAACGTGTGGTCCAGAAACTCCTCCTGTTTACGTAAAAAGTACTGATTAAAGGATTAAAAACTTAAAGTAGTGGAGAAACGGTGGTTATTTACCTTTCACTGCTTTTCTTAAGCCTTGCATTGTTTTTGTTGTCCCATATTTTGACTCTCAATTTGTACTTCACGCGATCATTACTTGATCCTTTCAGGTTCCATCGTGGCTGCTCCTAAACAAAAGGAAAGGAACTGCAGAAACAGACCTTGGCTTTGACTGCCATTATAAGAACTGAGGTCCGCCTGTTGGTGTGGTGACTGCTGATAACGGGTCTGCTTAATTGTCCAGACCAGCACATGCAGGGCAAAGACATACTTCAAATAGGTCAGAACTTACTTCCATGTTCAGCATTTACGTGATGTGGAATCAAATCGTGAATCACATTCCCAGTGGAACAGAGCACTTCAGACATCAGGTTAAGAATAGTATTGATATCAACTAGGGTCTATAAGGCCGATAAGATACGTATGAGCTGGTTGAATGATGTTTACATTTCTTAGTACGTTTAGGGTGTCCAGGACGATTAGAGGAAGGCTAGGACTCCCAGAAAGGCTCCTGGTTTTTTTTTTTGTTTTGTTTGGTAAACCAGATTTTTACTGAGTACTTCTGTTGAAAAATGGAATGCGGTGCAAAAGTTTTAGTCCACCTTTAGATTAGATATACAGCGTTTCCTTGCCACTTCGCGGTTCACCTTTCGCAGACTCGGTGCATCGCGGGTTTTCCAAAAATATGAATGGAAAAAATATATTGCGGATTTTCGTTGTTTCACGGAACTCGAGCTGCACATGCGGTATAGTTAACGTATACATAGACATGTATTTGATGAACTTGTACATTAGAAACAAATCACAAAATTTATAAAAAAATATATTCAAAAAATTCATTCTAACAATAAAGGAATGTCATAAATCATAAAATATTATGATTTACAGTAAACACGCACCAAAAACGAGAAGTAAGACCAGAGCATCGGTCGTCTGGAGTCTCTACTTGCCGACATGACGAGTTTTGATCTGCGGTGTTTTGTTCTCTGTTTGTGAAAGTTTCATTATAGACTGAATTCATTCAAGCCCTACGATGAAACCTAAACGTTCTGCAACGTTCTCCCGCTAAAATGGTATACAGATACTTAAATAAATATAGCGTCCCTACTTTGCGGATTTTCGTTTATCGCGACTGGTCCTGGAACGTAACCCCCTCCATAAATGAAAGGGAACACTGTACCATTGTTTTAGACGTGGTATAATGACCGTATGTAAGTATTTCTCTTTATTAGAAAGGAGCTAAAAAAAAAAAAAGGAAATTTATATGCAGAATTTGACAACTGATACAAATAAAAAACATAATCTTTAGGCTACAGTGGCAAGTCTTTAGTGTGACAGTTCGGGATGCCATGTTGACCCTACTACAGTGTGAAGAAGCTAGGTCAGAGTTGGTCTTTTTGGAATGCTAATAGCCATGAAACCACTGATTGGGTTCAGTTCCACTGAAATGAGAACAGGATGAAAAGGCTAAGATTTTGAAAAGCTCTCAAAGATTGGAATGAATAGTAAGGGGAAAAAAAAAAGAGTATTATGGACTAACCAGTCCCAGTCTAAAATTTGGTATATGGTGGTTGTACCACTGCTAAATCTACAAATCCAATGATGGCCTAAGATTTCTGCACAATACTGTAATTAATGCAGTGGTGCCTCATGTTTTCCAAGGTATGTTAAGCTCCGTCTGTGTTTTAAGAATTCAAATTGAAATTCAACTCCAAAATATAAATTATGTACAGAACCGTTTAAAAGTCTTAGGACATCATTCGTTTTTTTTTTAGCAGTGTTATAACGACCATATATAACATATTAATCATGACTGTTCCCACAAATTTCAAACGTCATTACAGCATTTTCACTGATCTTCATTCCAATCTTGAAAAATCTCTAAGCTTAAGCATATAACATTTCTACTCTGTTCCCCTTAAAAAAATCAGTGCATATACATTTCCTTTATTTTCTGGTTGTATTCTAATAAACAGACCGAGAAATCATTTGATCTGGTCAGTACACCATTGCTGAAACAATGACATATAGAATCTAATAGTGGCCTAAGACTTTTGCACAGCAATGGAGTTGTCTTGGCTTGTTCAATATTTATCCATGAAATTATGCCTGCATGAGGTCGAAGGTCAAGAGCTCAAGAGCCGAGCAGTGGCAGTTTGGTGGATCCAATATTTGAACCTTTCAATTAGTAGTCCAAAAGCTTAACCACTGAGCCACAGAGCCACCCGCATCCATGAATGAAGACACCCCTCCTTCCCTTTTCTCCCTGCTAGCCGCCATTTCTGTGATGTTTGTTTGGGTTTGCTTATAGCAGCTCAGCAGTAATCCACTTTGTACAGCTTCCCTCCGATTGGCCGAAGGTATGAAAAGCTTGTGGTTGAAATGAACAGATTGTGACTTGGCTGCCATTTACCACATCTCACATTGATCTTCAATGACGTCTGGCAGAATCTTGGGGAAAGATATCTGTGAGGCATGAAGCAGGTGAAGATAGCATCAAGATGTATTAAGAAGTAAATACATTTGACCAATTAGACTGCGGACGGCATTTATCAGTTGCCTGGCTCAGTTTACGGAATGTTACAGATAACCTTATACAGCGCGACTAATAATTGGGCTCAAGGGCCCAACAATGCCAGCTGCCAGTGGCAGCTCAAACAAGGGAACACCCCAAACAAGGCACCAGTGCATCAGAGAGCCACTGATTCATGCTAGACTGCTCCCCAAAATTAGAGCACATTTCAAAATGAATATGAAGAGGATTCCACAAGAACTGCTGGACAATCTGATCCTCTGTGTGACCATACATCTTACTGGACAGTGGGGCACTCTCGTCCAATTTGACATGCTTCTGTTCACCCCCATAAATATATCTCTTACTACTCAATCACCATAATTGAGATTTCCTCTCATGGGCGCAATCAAACAACTTTCTTTGACTTTTCATTTGCTTTTCCCATGATCGTGTTTAATGAAATAAAATCATTTTGAATGATCCCCTAATGTCCGTGAGCAGTGTATGATGCCGTTAAGTGACCGTAGTAGAGGTTAAGGAACTTGTGTTGTAGTCCAGACCGCTAGAGTCGTGTCCGAGTCAAGCTCAAGTGTTTTCGTAAGGAGTCGAGTCAGGACCAAGATCAGAAGTGGCCAAGACTGAGAAGAGAGCAAGACCAGATTAAAGTTTTTTTTATATATGTTTTTTAAATCATACAAGAATTAAAAGGAGAATGATGTAATTTAATTGTAATTTACTTTACAACCAAGTTATATATACATGTTACATAATGCTATATGACAATAAATAGTAGTTAATAATACATTTCATCACATATTTGGTGAAATATGACTACAATTATACATAGCCTCAAATTATTAATAATTATTACTATATTGTTAGTCAAACTAAGGGAATGCAACCTTTGGAAGCAAATATTGGTGATGATTCTGTTTTCCTTCTTCTCTCAGATCTAACCAGAAGCCGTCACAAAGTCAACTGAACGTAACCAACAACGTCGAATTCATCTATTTTTGTTATTAAATGTGAAAACATAATACTGATTCCAAATTTCGCGGACATATTTAAGGACAAGAAAACAGATTAGACAAGAAAACGCCCACTTGAAGTGTTACGGTCAGGTGATTCAAAACAGAACTGATTTATTCGGTTTGCCTTGATGCTTGATATTTAATATCAATGGGAAAGATGTTCTGATTATAATTAATGTTACATGAGGCAGACAGACGCGTTGGACTTGGCTGATATCAGCAACAACACTATCTGGAACCGATTCCACCAACGCTACCTGCTGCACCACCATGCTCCTTTTCAAAGTGGTTCATTGAAATTCCCAATGCTTAAAGAGAAAGGTGAGAGGAGAAAGTAGTTCTTCAGTGCTGATGCCCAAGGTGTCTGAAATGCCTAATCGTATTCACGCCAGCTGTTTCTGTCTGTCTCTTCTGTCACGGTCTGCCACGGTCAGATGGAGTCTGATCTGAACAGGCTCTGGAACATTGGGTTTGTGATAGTATACTGTACTGTGCAAAAGTATTGGGCCACCATTAGATTTAGTGTTTCAGTAAAGGTATAATGATCATATATATATAAATAACATATTGTCAATAAATGGACCCAAACATTTATAACTTGGCTTTGTCATCTTTCCCCTGACCTTCATACAAACCGTTGCTTAGCTTAGCGTTTTTATCCTCTCTTTTATCCCCTAGCCTTTTTTCCCCCTTTCAAAAAGTGGTTTCTTAAAAAAGTGGCTGTATCAAGATTATTCAGACTGTTGTACCATACAGTAGAAGATTTAAATTCATAACAAATAACAATGCAGTGATATTGGCAGACCACAGGGCATTCCTGGATTTCAACCATCATAGACTTGTTTTGGACTTGCAAAAATAACTTGTGGGCATCCCTGCTGTGGCCTATATGAACTGCTTTTTCAGATTTTTTAAATACTCCATTATGCAACTTCCTCTCTTTATTGGTTGTATTCTAATAGTGAGACTGATAAATAACTACAGTATAAAACTTATACTTTAACTTTGGCTTAATCCACATGGGGTCGCAGGCCAATTGTCGCCCACCCGGCAACTCTTGGCACACGAGAAAGAACAACCCTAGAAGGGGCGCCAATCCATCGTAGGGCGCGCACACACACACACACACACACACACACACACACACACACACACACACACACACACACACAAAGAGACATTTAAATGAACAATTAACCTAACATGCATGCCTTTGGACTGTGGGAGGAAACCGGAGTACAATGAGTAAACCCACGCAGACACGGGGAGGACATGCAGACTCCACCCTGAGATTGAACCCGGGACCATGTTGCTGTGACGCAGCGGAGCTACCCAGCGAGCCCCCGTGCTGCCCATATATGTATATATAACAAAATCATTATCCTGCTGATTTGCTTAAAAAATGTAATCTAACGGTAGCCTTACACTTTTGCACAACACAGCAAATGAACTAGAACCAGGTTCCTGTGTCTGAGTATAAGTAGAATAAGGAGAATGCATTGATTTATGTAGAAATGAATTGACTAATGGATTCTGAAATGTAATTACGAGGCTGTGTGGCTTTGTTCAATACACACTCAAGAAATAATGGCTTTGCACTGTGCTGCTGCATTACCCGACCACCACAACTGGGTGTTTGAAGACCATGAATTCAGAACTGAAGCCCAAGGTTCTGCAAATCAGTTTTGGGCTTTAGGAATTTGTTTTTGACCTTGGGATGACCATGGAAGACACGAGTCCATTATTATGCTAAATACAGCATCTCTGAGATAAGGATGGATAGCGAGGTCCAGGTTGTTCTTCAACGTTCGGCCTCTGAAAAGAATATAGATTTCAGATATTTAGACTTACGACAGACAATGGATGCTGCAGTTCAGTACTTCCTTTCATACGTGGCAATACCAAAGTCTGGAACCAATAAGCAGTAAGGTGTCCTGCACGGTGATCCAACTGCAAATATAAAGTATATTATTTAAAATAAGACTACAAACTACATAAGAACACTGAAAATAGCATTTGTAGATGCCCCTGGTTTCTAATATTACTTAAAGAAATATAATTATGAAGTTCCTTCAGAAAGCATTGTCTCTCCAGATCCCATCTATACCTTCCATTTTTCCATATTAACTCCATAATCGTTTACTTTGAACATATTTTAACTGAGGTTTTCACTCGGTCCTGTTACCATAGCATATTTCCACATCTTTGATTACCACAATTTTATCATCTGGATCTTCTGAAGTCCATGGGAAGCCCGAAAAGAAGAAGTTCTCTCTCGTTTTTCCTGTGTATTTCATGATATTGTATACATGACTGAGAAGGTCAATCTCAATTTCCTACCCTGTATTAGTATCCTAATGCTAGTAGTATGGTTGCCATGTGGTTATATATTAAACATTTGCTAATTCTGCGCAGACAATTCGGTCGTATTACTCTATAAAAACCAAGACGTAAATAAAAAGGTAAATTATGAATATTTAATGATAATTAATTATTAAATATTTAATTTAATTAATGATTCTAAATAATTATGAAGTGAAAAGTCCATGTTGTGAGATTGTGTTGAAAAACTGTAGAAAATGAAGTTACAACAAGCAAACGGGACCCAATCGCCAGAATATGTTTATTTTTCCTAATCTTGCCGTTGCCAGTCAAAATCTGACCATCACTAGAGAGTGACGTTACGGCTGAGCCCTCATCTTTAGTTCTCCAAGGAGAGGACTGTGACAAGCATCGATTTAGACAGTGGGGCTCGGGATTCTCCTTGCTTCTTTCAAGTCTCCAGCAGAAAGGATTGAGATCATACTCTAGGTGAGCTTGCAGTCACAAAGAAGAAAGAGGATTCTGGATACCCGCTGAGCCCTCCTGCTGGCATCTATCAGGTTTTCTGAGTGGGCGGTTTTCCTTCGGTCTCACTCCTGTCCTGCACTTCTTCTTAGCTTTGGTTTCTGACCGTCACTGCCAGCCATGCAACGTTTGCTAGTTGAAGTTTGCGGGATGCTTCCAATTCCTGGGGACGAACACTGGACACAAATGAATGCAGTAATGATGCAGCTTTCAGGCACACAGTGACAGAAATTTAGTACAAGCTTTCATTAACTAGATAACATTAGATTGTTTGTCATGCGCGACCCAAAATCACAAAAGTAGAAAGTTGGAAAACGTGGTGCTTTCTTGCATTTCCGACACTTACCTTGCCTTTTATTTGATGGCAGACAGTATGAACTTTGCTCAACTTCAGCTGATCTCCAAATAAACCAGCCATTCCTGAATTCAGGCCTACACCACATTTCGAAACATCCGGGATGGTTAACGACACTTGAGACGTTTTGGACTTGAGGATACAGAGCGATTAAGTGTTTCAGGTGTTATTTTGTCCCATTCTTCCCGAAAACTAGTCTTAAGTTGTTTGTTTGTTTTGATCACGGGGTTCTTGTCCTCACAGTTTTCATTTTCAAATTCAAAAAGGCCAGGGCTCAAGGCAGGACAGTCCAGTCGTGCTGCTGTAAGGTGTGCAGCATGTGGTTTTGCATGGTTGAAAAACGCATGGATGTCCCTGGAAAAGATGGCGTCACAAATTCTCTCATGTTATTGTTGTATGATCTCGGTGTAGTTTTCTGCATTGATGCTGATTCTCACAGCATCGAAAAAGACCTTTGCCAAGGGAAACGACACAACCCCATACCATGACAGACCCTGAAGTTGAAAATTGTTGCTGATAACAGTCTGGATTTCCTTTTCGGCTTTGGTCCGGAGCACACGACGGCCATTTCATTCATTCATTCATTCATTCATTCATTCATTCATTCCCTGATACCTCTGCGCTTCTGAACACTTAACAGAAAGCTTCTTTTTTGTAGAGTAAAGATCAATTTGTGAATATAACCCTGTATTTTAGAGCTTGGTAAAGGTTTGATAAGGCCATCCCTAGCCAGTCGTGGTTCTATCAGCTATTGATGAACGACGATTTTTGACGCAGTGCCACCTGAGGGATCTTTGATCAGACCTTCAGTCCTTTCAGGCTGAAATTCCTCCTGATTCCTTAAATTTTGTAACGATATTGCACAGCATGGAAAGGAATATGCAACTCCGTTCCAATCTTTCTCTTACAAACACTACACAGTGCAGCCTTGAATGTGCAGCACAGCACCGGGGATGATTTGCCCAGCAGTCTCCCCTCCCTCAGGCACAGACAATCATGTGTGTGCAATCTTCCCGGATGCTTATTCTACGCGAACGCAAACGAAAAGCTTTCTTGACAGATGCGTACCGAGCTTTTATGCGAGCAAGTTGGTAATTATCGTCTAAAACATTTGCAGTTATTGCATTTGCTTTGTTTAGTGCGCTGTATATCATAGCTCTTAACATGAGGATCACCGGGCTGCGCTGTGCCTGTTCGCAAAAGTGAAAACAGGTAATAAAATGTGACCTCTCGGTGCATAATGTATTATGCAAATAACAGCATTTGGGCTCTGGCTGACTCTTAATCTGTTCAAACTAATTATATGCCGGTGCACTGAGCGCTGTCCCAATCATACATACATGACTGCCTTTATTACAGTAGCAGCAAGTCAAACTGTAGCTGCTCCTGACTCGAGTCGTCTTCACTTTGCTTAGATTGTATTAAAGCAATAATTTTCATGTAACTACATTTGATTGGAATGTTCCACACATTTGCCCTGACCCGACTTTTCCCATTCGAAACGAATTAATCCTAATCTCCAAAAGCATGCTCAAGTAGGGAGTCTTGACTTTTGATTTCTACGCGTGCTCCAAATCCCAATGTCCACAGGAGTGTTTTTTTGGTAATAATGAGGCGTTCCCATTTTCCCCATACCATCGCTTCCCCAGCTATAGTCCCATGCAAAAGTCTTAGGCCACCATTAGATTGGTTGTTTCCGCAATAGTATGATGGCCTCATGTAACATATTGGAGCCATACGTTTTACTCCTCTTTTCTCCTGATCTTCATTCCAATCTGAACGTTCGATTATCTTGGTTGTTTCACCCTGTTCCCTTTCTGAAAAGGTAGAACCGTTCCTGGCCAAGCGCATCGGAAGGTCACACTGAACACTTGCTACTGCAGCCTAAAGATGTTTATTCTAATGTTTTTTTTTTTTTTATTATCGCATGTACTTTATTTTCTGGTTATATTCCAATATAGAAATGGTCATATATGGTCACTGCACCTTTGCTAAAAAGCTATCTAATGTAAAGGTGACCTAAGACTTTTGGGCAGCACTTAAATGTGATTTGCTGGACAAAGCGACCTTCTTCTTTACTGTTCCAACACTTGTGTACCTATTAAAAGCATGCAGTTTGGACCAATCATGGTAGGAACTCGCCAGGCTGCCAGGTCTTGGTTTATCCCTCTTTGGATCACTGTCAGTATGTACCACAAATCTACGATAAGAAAACGTTCCCGCTGTGGACAGTGACTCTGTTTATAGGGTTAACCATTGGCAAAATATATAATCAGAGGTATTATTTTTCAGATTTTATTTTATATACTGTTATTGCATATTCTATGGTTTTACATTCTGTTTGACTATACCTTTCAATATTGCATGACCGTTGAGATGTATTATGGTCTATATTAAATTCAATATTATTTATGTATTATATATTAGTTTCTTCTTATGTTTATTCTACTATTACTACAATCTTAATTTTTAGCTAACTAGGTTTAATTCTTACTTATATCATCTAGCCTGCACGAGAAGGAAAAGTCCCTTTTTTTAGTCTTGGTCCTACCAAGGTTTCTTCCTTAAACTGTTCAGGGAGTTTCGTCTCGCCATTTTCACTCTAGGCTCACTTAGTTGCAACTTTAATCCTAGATATTTAGAGCGCTGCTTTGAGACAATGTTCCCCTGCAAAAAGTGCTGTAGATATAAATGTGATTTGACTACACACCGGTGCCGATCCCATAAGGATTGCGAGAGGCTTTCAGAGAAGCAGTCACTACGTCATCTGTCCATAATGATCTGGCCCTTTTCACAGTCGCTTCTGTCTTTTATGGCTGCCCGTTTCTCCAGCTTCCAACACGTCGACTGCTGGAACCGATTGTTCCTTTAGCGCTGCATATAAATGATGGGTGTCTGCAAACTTGCTGCGCTTCTTATCATATTTCAGCGGCTAACCTCCATTTGTACATCTCTGAATCAGATTGGTGGCTGTTTATCCGCAAATCATCCACTCTGCACAAGTCTGCCTTTCTAAACAAATAAACCATAATTGGATATATGAGGCAGAAAACCATGTTTGCCTTGTTTTTAATTACCTGGCAAGTCCTGGCAGCTGTAGGCATAATAAATGGCATTGATTTGTGAAGCGTCTGAGCAACAGCAAACAACAGTTGGGTCATCTGGTTATTAACAAGCAAAGATACCCCAAGGGGAGCACCGAGAACACAGCACAACTTCTGACCTAGTTAGAAAAAGTCTTGGGACGTCAAACAAGGGTAATCGTTTTGAAAAGTCCCCTATTTTTGTGAACAATCAAGCACCGTGGGTCGGTGGGTAGCACCGCTGTCTCAAAGCAAGAAGGTCCCGGGTTCAAACCCAGGGTGGAGCGACCTGGGTCCTTTCTCGAGTCTGCATGTCCTCCCGGCGTCTGCGTGGGTTTACTCCGGGTACTCCGGTTTCCTCCCATAGTCTAAAGACATGCGTGTTAGGTTAATTGGTGTCTCTAAAGAGGCTCAGTTTGTGACTGTGTGCATGACTGTGTGTGTGTGTGCGCCCTAGGATGGATTGGCGTCCCAACTAGGGTTGCGACTGTGGTGGCCTAGTGGTTAAGGTACTGGACTATGGACCAGAAGGTCAAACCCCATCTCTGAAAATGGTTCAAAATGAACCTCAAAAAGGTTCAAATCCCATCTCGGGCACAGTTGGGTTCCTGAGCATGGCCCTTATCCTTAAGACGCTCTGAATAAGGGCATCTGCTAAATGCAGGACTATCAAAGAGATGGAAATATTTTTTCTACTTAAATAACCGGACATATTATTTGAGACCTCGAATTTTATTATTATAATGAGAACAATTTAACGACGCTCACTTTGCTGCATTAGTTCGTTCGTTTATTATAAAACTGTGGGGACCATTTTATGCAGAATGTTTAAAAAAAAAAAACCCTATGCTCTGAAGCCTCGTGCTCATCAGGTTTAAGGTTAAAATTGCAGTAAATGAGCGAGGAATGCAAACAAGAGTTTAATTAAGTGTCAAAACCTTCTGCGCTCTCCCATCAACCATCTTGCCGATTCAACTCGGTGTTGAGAAAGGTAACAGAAAATGACAATTCAGTAAATGCTCTTTATATCCTTCTTTGTTTTGGAGTTCATTAGCAAGAGACAAAATGCTCATTTAATGGATAAGTGTGTAGAAATACACTGCTCAGAAAAATTAGGGAGTATTTCATAAGGGGAGATCTCGTTTTGAAATGCTTTTTGTGAGCCGTGTAATTAAAAAGAACGTCATTCTAACATTCCTATTTATCATTCCCTGCCAAGGAACTCGCACAAACAATGTGAAAATGCCAGGAGGTACCGCAGTGCGCCTCCTGCCTGAGGATGTTCCACAGAGAGCTACAATTAGAAGAGGAATACAGTACGTTGTTTGAATAAGTTTCGGAATACGAGCGTGAAGAAAATGTGTAAAGCAACGTTACAATCCCCCAAAACATGGGTGGAAGTTTTGTGGAAAACGTACCTTGTTATCCTGCGCGTTTTTCCAAGAGCAAGTATTCACAAATTACAGTGTATGCACAGAATGGGCCACTATGGGTAATTATGCTCATAAACACAACAGTGTGTTGTTTTTGTGCTGACTAAATGGCGTCATCAATCAAAAGACTGGAAGAATTCAGAATGGTGGCATGGTTTGGGGCTGCATCCTCTCCGAGGAGGGCAAGACTGCCAGAAAACCAATGGCGGTCTTCAAAGACAAAGGCAGCTGCCAATATTAGGAAACTTTTACTGTCAACTTCATGAAGAAAGTGAGCGAAAATATTAAAACGTAGGCCATTCCTACATAATTCCTACACAAAGTGTTGTAAATGTGGAAGAACACTGACCCAAACAACATGCCGCAAAACCGTTGGCACTCTACTAGAAAACAGGTTACCATAAAATATAATATAAATATAGAATATTGCTCTTAGTGACGTGGTGGTGGTATGAGTGGCTCAGACCAGAGAGTCGCCTAGAAAAAACTTCGGACTCGACTCGGACTCGTCCAAAATGACTCGTGAACATTCAGAGTCAGTCCGTTATCCAGGCACAGTGCGTGAAAGTTATAGAAAAATACTTTCTTTGTGTGTAAATGTTGCCATTTTTCCGTCATTTTATTTAGGTGATTTGGGACGCAGCCCCTTGTCTCGTGACGTATCACAACATCGGCTTATCGCGAGCAGGAAATCAAAGAGAAGCAAAAGAGGGTAGCATGGCTTCGGCTGGAGTAGCGTATGTGGTAACCTTCGGCTCCAGGGAGTTTCTAATTATTGGACAGAACCGAAGGGTGGCGACATGTAAAGAAGCTCCTCCCACCCCTACATAAGTCTAAGTTCTAAAGCAAGTTATGCTGTAATGGAACCAGAATCTGGTGTTCACTTTAAGAGACGAATAAGATATCACTTCTAGTTTGCTCTATGTTTTAAAATGTTTAAAAGAGCTCAGGAACGAAGAATTTTTTTTAAAAGTAAGATATGCATCGAATTAAAAAAAATGAAGCATTGTAATCAGGCGACGTAGAAGAAATGACGGGAGTCACAGGCATTATTGACTTGGACTTATGAACATCTCTGAAATCTCGGTGTACTTTCCTGCATTAATGCCGTGTCACAGGAGAGTAAAAGACCTTTAAAAAGGGTCCGGACCCGACCCCGTACCGTGATAGAGCCTTGCTTTTGGACTCGTTCCTCATAACAGTCTGGATCCTCCTTCTTTCATCTGTGGTCCGAAGAAGATCTGTAATACCGATCGGTCCGAGCACCATCCCCGTTTCCATGGTGACGGTCCATCCTAGATGCCCCCGGAGGAGTGGGCGGAGCTCGTGGGCGTGGTTATAACACGAGGCTTGTTTTTGGTACGGTAAAGTTTTAAGCGGTAACTCCGCATTCTAGATCTTGATAAAGGTCGGATAAACTAATCCCTTACCCGCGTGCTCCTATCAGATATTCATGAACGACGGATCTGAGGGAGCGCAGAGAGATCACCCCTCTTCAGTTTAGGCTTTTTGGGACCGAAGTCCCTCCGGATTCTGAATGGTTTATTGATTTTACGCTCTGGGGAGGAACATCTACACTAAATCCACTCCTGTCGTTCTTTGAGGAGCATCGTTTATAAACGTCTGCTGGTCTTTGCTCCTCAAACACTCCAGCCTTATCGGGAGCTTTCTTTTGGAACAAAAGATGATTTCGTTATTTCCCCGGTTCCGACTTGTAATTTTTTTTTTTCGGGGTGTGCTGCAGGTCTGGATTTTCAGCAACGAATGAAACGATGTTGACCAGAAAAGAAAAAAAAAGGAGTGAAATATGTCCGGTTCGTAACGTCTGCAGCGAAAAAAATAGAGAACGCAAGAAACCCGTGATTTTGTTTTACCTGGACGTAAATATGTAAATAAGCAGAAACTGACGTAGTCCTTGAGACAAATGTGATGTGTGATGTGTGCAGCTCGAACTTTTCAACGCTCAAAATCTATATCTATATATCTATAGATCAGAGTTTTTGCTGAGTTTGTACATTTGCATGTGTATTTATGTTGGGAATTTGGGGGTACTTTTATAGTTCCTTTCGAGCTGGCTCCAGTGTAGTGTGTGTGTGTGTGTGTGTGTGTGTGTGTGTGTGCGCATTAATAGGAACACAGCTTTTTTAAGCAGAGCTGAGTCACACGTTGTGAATGATTCATCTCACACTTCATCCAAAATAACATCCGACGTACGGCGTGGAATAAAAAAGCCACACGCGGCTCTGCTACCTAAGCCTTTACGAGTACCGGGTTCGAACCCCCTTATTCCACCAGGCCTTCCTTAGTTAACATTTACATTACTTAGCACACGCTCTTATCCAGAGCGACTTACAGCTCATACGGTCTCACAGTCCAAGCAGTTGTGGGTTAAGGGGCCTTGCTCAGGGACCCGACTGTGGCAGAGGTGGGATTTGAACCCTGGACCTTCCGCTCCAGAGTCCCGTACCTTAACCGCTAGGCCACCACAGTCGAATTCTTTGTGGCATAGACTCAACGAGGCGCTGGAAACATTCCTCAGAGATGTTGGTCCATGTTTTTAGGACCGTGATGAGAATCTCCCGTTCCAGCTCGTCCCAAAAGTTCAATCCAGTTCGATTCAGATTCCACAGTGCTTCTCTCAAAGCAGCTTTACGACCTTATGTGATCTTGAAAGGTCCATCCCGAACGCAGCAAGCTTAGGAGCGACGGTGGCAAGGAAAAACTCCCTGAAAGTAGAAGGGGGGGAAACCAAGGCTCCAAAAAAATGGCCTGGATGTTTGTTAAATAAATACTTAGAGGTATATTAAAGCAATAGGGCGATTAAGTAAATAATATAATTGAAATCAATACTCATATTTAAGTTAGTTATAAAGTAAATAACAAAATAGATTTTAAAGTCAATCCTCAGTGGGAGGTCCCTCGGAGCAACAACGTCTCTTGCGTACGAGATGCTGTGAGCGTTTTTTGGAGCGTTGTCCTCCGTCTCTGCTGATAAAGGGGTGCACGCGGTCAGCAGCAACACTCAGGTCGGCTGTGCGGTTAAAGGACGCCAACGTGGGCCAAGATAATACCCCTCTGGGACCGCTGAGCCAACCACCCGAATGTCGGAGCACACATCGAGACTCATCAGACCAGATGACTCCTCCCCCCCACCGGCGGGGGGGGCCCCCCCCACCGAGTCTTCTGTCGTCCAGTTTTGCCGAGTCCGTGTCTGTACCGACAGGAGGGGGACCTGGTGGGGTCTCCTGCCCCTGTAGCCCATTTGCTTCAAGGTTTGACGTGTTGGATATTCCACTCGAACCCGTCGCGCAGAGAACGGCCCTCACCAGAGGATTCTACCGGTTGGCGCCCTGTGTGTGTGTGCCCATGCTTGGTCTGATGGATGTGTTTTCGGACGGGCCCGGTGGCTCGGGGTGCGAGTGACGGACACGTTGTTTTCGTGCCTCCCCTCCCGCGGCGGGATTTCCCACCGCACCGCGCCGCCAGTCCCGATGTTCGCGCGGTCGCTCCCGATTTCGCGGAGAAGCCGAGCTCTACAGTCACGCTAACGTGCCTCGTTTCCAGACATTAAGCGGGGACATGTCACTTCCTGTTTCTCTAAGATGAGAGGAAAAGACCTTGGAGAGAGGACGCATCAATTCACACTCTCTCTGTGTCTCTCTTTCTCCATGGCAACCCTGCCATCCCGCTCCTGAGCGACCGTCAGTAACAACGTTGGACGTCTGTAATATGGGTTTATGAGGATCAGCAGCGGAGCTACGAAGCTGTTACCGACCTGGACTCTGGGCTGGATGGACGATGATACGGATCTGGTTCCTCTCCAGGGTGTTGTTTTAGAGGCAGGCGGTTCTGAGAGGTGCCAGACTGTAGAGGAAGGACGATGGAGGTGTGAGATCAGACCATCTGTGAGCTCTAGATTAACGAGGAGCTCGGGGTCCGGCTCTGCTTCCGCTTCAGCTCCGCAGTTTGTCTGTAGGACATGAGCAGGGATCCAAAGGAGTGTTGTTTTCCCCAATTTCTGACCCTCCCATCCGAACGTCCAAGCAGATTCCTCAGACCAGGATCGTAGCCTCGGTTGCCTTTCCTTGGTTTTGCGTCCTCGTTAATTCGGTCCAGAAGGCTCTTCGAGAACCAAAACGACAAGCAACGAGCAAACCTTTCCATAAGGTGTACCCTAAATTGGATGAATCGGGGGCGGCACCGCTGCCTCACAGCCAGAAGGTCCCGGGTTCGATCCCAGGGCGGGGCGGCCTGGGTCCTTTCTGTGTGGAGTCCACAGTGTGCACGTCCTCCCTGTGTCTGCGTGGGTTCACTCCGGGTACTCCGGTTTCCTCCCACCGTCCAAAGACGTGCGTGTTAGGTTAATTGGTGTCTCTAAAGATCGGCGCCCCGTCTGGGGTTGTTCCTGCCCTTTGCGCCCAGAGTTGCCGGGAGGGCACCGGCTGGCTGCTGATGAGCTTGAGACGCAGGGTGAGTCAAAAGTCACATGGCGTGTCCCGTGCTGCGTGAACGTTTCCCAGACCCTCCCAAAGCCATCGCTGAGGTTTCTTGGTCGGTCCCGGTTCTTCAGACGGTCGCTGGGTTTCTTGTCCCCCCGCAGTCCCGGTTCGTGTCTGAATTAGCTGGTGAGGGATGGAACGGTGCTGGGTGAAATTGCTGATCTTCCTGGGTGTCGGGTTGTTGACGTCTGCTGCTACGATACGGCACGTACGGAGTCGTCCATTCCAGTTTCAGCTACCTGTGGCGAACAACAAAAGTTTTTCGTTTAACTTTTGAACCGCAGGAGGCACTGTGATTCTGATCGCACCAATCGATTTCTGACAAGATTCGGATCTCCTTTGATATCCCACACGGCCACCTTCGCATTGGGGGAAAAAAACAAAACAAAACTTGCCTTTGATGGCGGCCGTAGCCTAAAAGACAGGCCCCCTCACCCCGTGCTCGCTGGGGTTTTCAGATATGTCATTGTCCCTCTCGTCCCTTCAATAAGAGGCTGTCAAAACACTTGCTCTGCTGGCGAACTCAGGGTGCTAGCTGCTAAATGCCGACTGCTCAGCCTAGTTCATGTTCTCCTTTCGGTTGGCTCTCATCACTAACCCTTTTAGGACGTATTTACACTAATAGATGTAAAAAAAAACAAACGTCACGACCTCTGTGCTTTTTATTTATTTTTATATAAATAATATAATATATATATATATATATTTTTTTTTTTTTAGGTCTCATTGATTCCCAGTTTGTCCGGAAATAGGAGATCATCCATGGCATTGACCCAGCCTGTTCTCCTGTTCTTGCAGGATCGCGTTCGTTTCCACCATGGATGCAGCGTGAGGTTCAGAACCACAGAGCTGAGCTGAAGGGATGCCTGCATTTCGCTGTGAGTCTCGCACACACACTCGCACACACACTCGCACACACACTCGCACACGCACTCGCACACGCGCTCACACTCGCACACATTCCGCGGTCGCAGCGCTGGAGCAGGTGTCTAATCCCAACCCACTCTGAGCCTTTTTTTTTTTCTTCTGGGTCTCACACGACACGACGATCCCGCTGGACTGGAACTGAGAGGTAAGGGGAAGGGCGGTGGTGGAGAGGGGTGGGGGAGGGGGTGGGGGGGGTAGGATCATTCTGTCACCATGACAACGATCCGAGTTGCCGGCATGACGCGAAAGAGATGTGAAGGATCCGAAAGTAGCGTTTGAGAGCGCGATTAGCGGTAGGCTGAGGAAACAGATGGTCTCTGTTCAAAGAAGAAGAAGAAGAAGAAGAAGAAGAAGAGTAACGTGCCGAAGGGGAAGGCTGCAATCACGATATGATACGAAAGCAGCATCCAGGAAAGGCGGAGTGTTTGGGGAGCGAAGATGATCAGAGGAACTCCGGTTTATCACCGGACGTTTATAATCGATGCTCCTCGAAGAACGACGGGAAGGGATTTAGTCATCATTAAACCATTCAGAATCCGGAGGGATTTCGGTCCTAAAAGGCCTAAACTGTAGAGGGGTGATCTCTCTCCCCTCCCTCAGAAGCGTCATTCATCGGTATCTGATAGGAGCACGCGGTTAAGGGATTAGTTTATCCGACCTTTATCAAGCTCTAGAATGCGGAGTTACGTTCACAAACACCGCTTAAAACTTTACGGTACCGAAAAACAAGCCTCGTGTTATAACCACGCCCACGAGCTCCGCCCACTCCTCTGGGCTCGGTGGCATCTAGGATGGACCGTCGCCATGGAAACGGGGATGGCGCTCGGACCGATCAGTATTACAGATCTTTTTTAGAACACAGACGAAAAAAAAGGAAGATCCAGACTGCTATGAGGAACGAGTCTAAAAGCCAGGCTCTGTCACGGCACAGGGTCGGGTCCGGACCCTCGGTCAAGGTCATTTACACTTCTGTGACGCGGCATTAACGCAGAAAAGTACAGCGAGATTTCAGAGCGGCACAAACAGCCGCTTTAAGGCGGCATTTTTCTCAAAGTCGAATCAGAAAGAGTTAGGACTGAAATCTGGAAATGTTTTTCATTCTTCCTTTGAGGAGCATTTCGATAAACACCTGCGGGGGGCGCTCTCAGACGCAAGGTGCTCTAACATCATGGTGGAGAGGAAGAGGATCCCAGTGGCGACCTGTGAAGCCCTAGTCTATGCTAATGCCTTTTTAGACCATGTCGGTACAGGCGAACGCTGTTATTTAGGACAAAAAGAAACACAACCTAAATCCGATCCCTTTCTCGTATTCGCTATAGTTTCAGACACCCACCGTGAGTAAATGCGTGCAACTAAATGCTTGTTCCAAAGCAATTTCAAATAAAAAGCGATAGTGGTCCGTATTCAGTAGCCTAGCCTGCACCCTGTAGGACTGTGATGTTTCTGGACATCGTGATTGGTGGTCGAGGTCAGAGATTTGTCCCTGCTGGCTCGAGGTACGCCGAGGGGGCGTCTGAGTGGATTGATCCGTTCCCTTTTAATCGTTGATCCAGGTTCGGTTTCGGCCGGTGAGTCACCGTCCACGATAAGACGCCTGAACGGCAGTCAGATAGCTGCTGTGAAATGTGGGGGTGGTCTGGGAGAAAAGAACAGAAACGAGAAGAGTTTGCGTTGAGCTAAAGATTTGTTTCCATCAGATTATGTCATCCAACCTCAAATACGTCTCCGAGACAAAAGCAGGAGCTCATGGCTTGAAGGGGAGATGTACGGCGGCGCCCGGAGGTGTCCCCGTTTCGGTGGAAATATGAGACATCAAACGAGTCCTGAAGGGAGATAAAGGGAAGCCGGATCAACATTTCATTTCCAATTTTACATGGCTGTGAGTGGAAAAAGTACATGAACCTTAAGGATTGGCGCTTAACAGCGGCTCCAATCGACAGAGCGATCAGTCAGGCGTGGCTGGACGCCCTGGAAGGTTAAAAGATCTATCTAGTCTGGCCTTCACAAGTGTACGTTGTGGCCGAAGCCTATTGTGCCGTTGGAAATCTCTGAAACGTTCAGACCGATCCACGGCCAGAGAGGCCACTCCAAGGAGAAAAGAGGGAGCCTAGGGTAACTTCTAAGCAACTGAAGGCCTCTCCCATGTTGGTTAACGTTTAGGAGCCACCCTCGTGAGAACACTGAACCGCCCATCCTGCGTTTGGGTTCGTACCGACCGGAGCCCTGCCACCGCCCGTTACCCCAAGTTAACGCTGGCACATGCCTCCCGTGCTGCGGCTGACTGATGTCGTCAGGATGAACGAGGGCTTTCGGGGTTTTGGCTGGGGTGAGGTTTTCCATTTTATCCCAACAGCTACACACTGCCTTTAATAAACTGGGCAAAACGGACAAGAAAAACACAGCAGATCAGACAGGGTTGCCAGATCCCACAAGAGAATTAAGCAACCAGGTCTGTGGGGAGTCCAAGAGAAACGCAACTGCGTTTTTTAAATTAATTAATAAATTTTGTTATTAATTTATTTGTTTTTATATTTTACATGTATAAGAATAAGGCAGCAAATAAAAAAAATATTATATAATATAAAAATATTATATAATATAATATAATATTTTTGGTTTTTTTATTTTATTTATCTATAATATAATGTAATATAATATATTATATTGTATATTATATTATATATATAATTTATTAATATAATATATTATTATATATTGTAATATATTATTTATTATAATATAATAAATTTATTTTAAAAAAACATTTAAATAGTAATTTTATATAATATAATAATATATATATATATTTTCTTTTTTTTAAATTATTAATTTATTTATTTTTTAAACAATTATTTAATTACATTTTTTTACATCTATTTTTTAGATGTTCAATAAAACTAAATAAACAGAATAAGGCAGCAAATTAAAAAAATATATATTTTATATTTTGTTACATTTTATTTATATATAATATAATATACTATATATGTATTTTTAAAAATTATTTAAATAGTAATTTTATATAATATAATATAATATAATACATATATATATATATATATATATATATATATATATATTTTTTTTTTTTTATA
>JAUZST010084702.1:3149-20170 GCA_034779995.1 Parotocinclus haroldoi
TAACATGCTATCTCACCATCATGATGACGAAGTTCCAGTCCTGGTGATGTTCTGTGATTCACAGGCATGATTGGCCAAGGCCAAGGACTGTTGCAACAGAAACGAATGCTGTCACTGAAATGAATGGCATACCATCCAGTGTACATTAATGGTTACATTATGTGTTCTCTAACATACAGTATTTCACAAAAGTGAGTACACCCCTCACATATTGGAAATATTTTATATTTGTTATACAATCTGTAGACTGATTCTTTACATAGTATCAAAGTGCCATATCTTTAGTATTGTCCTGTGAAAGGATGTAACAATAATGACAAAAATGTTTGGGGTGTACTCACTTTTCTGAGATACTGTCGGTGCTGGGCGCCCTCGTCCAAAGTGGGATAAAACATTAAAAAAGTGTTAAAAGTTATATAAAAACAAAACGTAGCATCCCAACAATCTGGCAATATGTGTTTATTTATGAAACTGTTCTGTCTTTCAGATAGACTCAACCCGACTTTTAGTTGAGGAAATTATGCAGTTCCTTAGTAAAACATTTTTTAAAAAAAGAGATCTTAGATATTATTTTTGCTCAGTTTTGTAGATTTTGCTCGTAGATTGGGTCACCTTTTTGTCAAATGATTTCTAAGACTGTCTGTGCTGTATACAGTAATTAGTTGTTTTTTCTTTTTTTTAGCTCCAAGCACAGTTGATCTGAGCAAACCAATGGTCCCATCTGTACACTCGGTGTCATCCACCAGCGGTATGTGAACATTTCAGAAAATATTGGGCTGTTTCCTGATTTATATAACCAATTTACCATTTAAAAAGGGTGATCATTTCAGAATATTGTAATATTAAAATCCATTTTTAATCATGGGCAGGAGATATGAGGTAGGTAGGAGGTAGGTAGGAGGTAGGAGAATCGGCCAACAGGACAACTATTAGTCGTGTACTCCACAAATCTAGCCTTTACGGCCAGATGGACAAGAAGAAAGCAATTTCTGAAAGCAAGCCATAAGCCATGTAGGTCACAGCAAACGTGTGGTAGAAGGTGCTCTGGTCAGATGAAGCCAATGTTGAACTTTTTGTCCTAAATGCAAAATGCTATGTCTGGCATAAAACTAACACCGCATATCACCCTGAGCCCAATATGCCCAGTGTGAAACATGGTGGAGGCAAGCCTGTTGGAGGTTGCCCCTGACTTGAGACTGGTGTGAAGGTCCATCTTCCAGCAAGGCAATGATCCTAAACATACAGCCAGAGCTACAATGGAATGGTTCATATGACAGCATATTCATGTGTTTGATTGGCCCCAGTCCTGTACTTGCTATTTTGTGTTGGTCTAACACATAAAATCTCTACGGAACACATTTAAGTTTGTTTGTGTAATGTGAAAAAATGTGGAAATGTGGTTTAAGCGGTATGAATTTTTCAAGGCACTATAAATTGATAGTTTTATAGAATACACAAGAATGATGGACTCTTAATTTTGTCATCAATTAAGGGCTCTTCAGGTGTGAACTAACCTTTGCTAATAACACCTGCTCGTGTACTTAGTAATTATTAAAAGCCAAAGACTAGGGTAGAAACTGAAACATGTTAGTCAGGACTTGGGAATTGTGGTTAGTAATTAGAAAAGCTTTGAATGTTCCAATCTTTTCTTTTTGCCTGCTAGCTCAGTCCTCATTTGTTACCCAATATAAATAATTTTGGTGACACTTTGGGTACATGAAATAGCATTCATTCCTGCAGAATCATTCATTCATACACAGAATGCAAAATGAGTTATCATGAATATGCATAGCATGAGCATGTCACATGCATGCCTTCATCCAGGGGCAATTTATTAATTCACATAGTAATTAAGCTATAACATTAATGTTAAGCATTACTACTTCGTGAGATTATGATTATTGTTCCCCCAATGTATTACTGCAGTCTCTGAAAGAAATGGTTTGTCTTGGTGATGATTATGAAATGCATAAATCGCTAGAACTCCTTAGAAACTAAGCATCCATGACTTTGTGTTGATAGTAACATGGAGATTTTTATGATTTTAGACAGCAGCTTTCAGAAAGAGTTCCTCGAGGCTCACAATGCATATCGCAAGCGACATGGAGCTCCGCCTCTTTGTCTTCAAAAAAGTCTGTGTCAGTCTGCTCAAGCATGGGCCGAGAAACTCCTGGCTATCCGAACTTTAAAACATAGCAACAGTGATAATGGAGAGAACCTGTACTACATTTACAGTTCAAAGCCCCAAAAACCTTCAGGCAAGTGATACATTTCAAATTTGTGTTAGTTCTTTGGTGGTCCAGTATATCTGTTTATCATGAAAGTGTGTTATCATTTTTTTTATCTGTGTGTCTTGTGGTATTTCATCAGGAAGTATGGCAGTAGACAGCTGGTACAATGAAATTAAGAAGTATGACTTCAAGAAACCAGGATTCACCTCTGGAACAGGTGAACCCACATGTAAACACAAGGCACAAGTGAACAGATAAGGGTGTCTGCTAAACAACATAAACATAAATAAACAACATAAATGTAAAATGTTATGTCCTTCTGTAAGTCATTGGTAGATGAAATTCTAAACTCATTCATAGTGATGATGATCTAAATATTTTTATATTTGCACTGAAGTTATTGCTGTAACTTGACAAGTAAAATTTCAGTACAAATTGTTAACATATACGATTGCAAAACATGGTCTATGGTCTAAATATGATGTACAGTATACTGACATACTTGCTTTGGCCCCCTCAGGTCACTTCACTCAGGTAGTATGGAAAGACTCAAAGGATTTGGGTGTTGGGATGGCCACGGATGGGACTACAGTCTTCGTGGTGGGCCAGTACAAGCCAGCTGGCAACATAACCAATGCTGGATTCTTTGAGAAGAATGTTTTACCACCTGGCTCCTCTGTAGATCCAAAAGAACTCAACACTGGTAATCACAGCTTTTGTAAAAAATAAGATTAGGCGATTCATAAGTGGCCCAGCTCAGGTGATACAGCAGTCTAACATGCTATCTCACCATCATGATGACGAAGTTCCAGTCCTGGTGATGTTCTGTGATTCACAGGCATGATTGGCCATGTCTGGGGGAGATGTGTCCAGTCAAGGGATCATCTTCCACTGCTGCCACACAAATAATGCCGGCAATAAAATGCCCTATCCAGTTTACGCTAACGGCTGTATTTTGTGTTTTATGGCATAGGTGCTGGTCCCCCTGAAGAAACCAGGGGATAATGCATGACATAAAATGAAATATAAAATACATATAAAATGAAAACATAAATGACCCATCATTCTGGCAAATCTGTTTTTATGTATGAAACCATTCTGCCATTCACAGAAATGGACTTAAGCTCGCGTTTGGTTGAGGAATTTATACAGTTACTTAGGACAAAGTTTTCAGAACAGATTTTCGAAAGAAATTCTAAGTTATTGCTTTGACATCTAACTTTGTCATGACTATATACATTGACTAGCAGCTCCAGGCATTGTTGATCTGAGCAAACCAGCGGCCTCATCTGGACACTCTACACCAGCCTCCAAGGGTATGTGAACATTTCAGAAGAACAGAAGTAGTTAGTCTTTGTTAGTGTCTTTATTAGTGGTACCAATATACATCTTTAAAAGGGGATTATTTCAACATATTGAAATATAAAAAATCAGTTTAATAAGTCAAGATGTATCTCTTCTAATTAAAAGTATTATAAATGGTGAAAGTAGGTAAGAAATGGACCTTCAAGGGTTAAATTACTTTTTTCTAATAACACACATGCATGTATTTATCATCAAAAGACAAAGTTCTGGGTAGAAACCAGAAACTGCAACAATATCAGTCAAGAGTTAACTAATTGTGACTAATTAGGAATTGTGGCTAGAAGTTTCATGGATCTGAAATCTCAGCTTAAAACAAATAATGTTTTAAACGGATGTGTTTGTGGACTAGGCTTTGTAAACCCCATTCATGTTTGAATCAATGTTTGCTGGAGTGTGAGAGGGGATTGAATGGCTGTAGCTAAAAACTGTAAGCTTTATCAAAAATCCTTGAGCCTCCCTTAAACTAGCCAGCATATAGGAAACAGGACATAGCAGGGTAGCTGTAGATGAAAGGTAGAAAACCAGGAAACCACTAACCCCTATATTTGAATTCTCACAAAGGTGATTTCAGTCATCAGCTGCTTCAGGTTGTCAACCATTATCGAAGAAAGCATGAAGTTCCACCTCTTTCAATGTGCCACAGCCTATCGAAAGAGGCCCAAGACTGGGCAGCGCATTTGGTGAGCATCAAGAACCTGAAGAGCAGTGGCAGAGGTCATGGGGAAACCATGTCGTACAAATGGACATCCACTTTGGCAGCACCGACTGGTAAACTAAAACTGAGTATTCCATCCTCGTCCCAAACAAATCTTAATCAGGTTCACCATGCATAGCCTCACAAAGGAATTATCGCTCTCTTGCTCTCCCTTTTTTTTTTTGCTTGTTTTGGTGGCATGTGTATTCTAGAATTACATTTCTTTTGGGCAGGGCTGTCCAGCTAGTCTTAAACAACCCTTTTGTTGGGTGCAAAATCTGAAGGCTTTGACATTAGATTTGCATACCTTCTATCTTGTGAATAAACACTATGATGGAAGCTCTAAACTTTAAACTCCCTCTACATACTAATAACAATGTACACTTGCCAATTAGGTACATCTCCGCGTTACTACACTCATTGTCTATTTTTATGAGTTCCACTTACCATATAGATGCACTTGGTAGTTTTAGAATCACAGACTGTGGTACATCTGTTTATGTGTATTTATTTATTGGATATTTCATTTTGAAATCTCCCCTAATATTTGTGAGAAATGTAGTTTATTAGTATTTTTACTCTCTAATGGCCAGGATGCCCACTGGACCACCAAAGATCAGGACTATTCAGGTGGTGGATCACACACTAACACACCACCACTGACAATGATCCACAACCCAAATAGTACCTGATGTGTATAAAGGGACTAACAAAGTATGTATAGAAGTATATGGACCGCAGTCTGTAATTGTATAACTACAAAGTGCTTCTATATGGAAAGTAGAAACTAAAATGAACAGTGAGTGTAAAAATGAAGTATAACTAATAAAGTGATCAGTGATTACTAGAATGACTTGGTTCACCACATAAATGCTGGTTGGTTAATGCTGTTCCTGGGTTAGTCCCTATCCACTGATTAATTTGGAGGTGGGCAAATGTAAATAATAATAGCATGTAAATACAATAGTAATTGTATACCTATGGTACAGAGTGCAACATTTTTTTTTAAATAAAAATGCCCATTATGTGTAGTTACGTGGTAGATTTAACCAGTAACTGATACCTGAACGATACATTTCTTCCTTTTTCTTTTATTTGTATCTTTGTAGCTGATGAGATTGCTGGAAACTGGTACCAGGAAAGTGCAAAATACAGTATTTCCTCATCTGGGATTCAACAGGGAACTGGTATGGTATAGATTCTACATTGATTAACAGTAACATTATTTATACTGCTCACAAAAATGAGGGGATATTTCAAAATGAAATATGCCCTAATGCATTTTTTCTTCGTCATTCGTTCATTGATTTCATGCCTGCTAGCAAGAAATCCAGGTATGACTGGTTGCACCGTCCAGGTAAAACTGGGTGCAAGCAGGAAACCATAGGCAGGTGGAGGACCAGTCCATCAAATGGCACGTGCACATGCCCAAGCCCACTCACACTGTTACACCAAACTGTCCTAACACATGTTTTTTTTATATTGTGGGACAGCTACATTAAGTTCATGTGCACTCTGAGAATACAATTTTTTCCCTCCTGTTTTCTAAGGGCCTGATCCCGTGGGGTGGGGCTGGGTCCATTTCAGATCAGCACATCACTTGGCATCAGATGACACTGACTAGGGATGCACTTAATATAATTACTATATTTAAAATCTAAATATATATTTACACCCAACCAAAATCAGAAAAAGTTGGGACATTATGGAAAATGCCTATAAAATATCTTGTGTCTTACATTTACTTTGAAGTTAAGTTGTAGTTTATTATCCTTGGAAGACCTGAACAGATGCTGTTTTTATACAATATTGGCACATTAGATCATTTTATTATCTCTAAATATATTTCAAAGTTATTTTAAGACCGCATTTGATTCTTACACAGACATTGTGATTATTAGGTAACTTCACTCAGATGGTATGGAAGTCTTCAGAGAAATTTGGTGCCGCACAGGCAACAGATGAGAAAGGCTTGTTCATCACCGTGGCCTTTTATGAGCCCACGGGCAACATCACCAACCCTGGCTACTTTAAAGACAACGTGAAACTTGCTAAGAAATAAATATGTACCAGGAGTTACTCAGTGTATAATTAATATTAGAGTTTTATTTTCTTGTATGTTGATGCATCTAAGCAGAGGGTTCACCTAGGAGCTATGTGGACAAAAACTTTTACGGTTCTTTTATGCATGTTGTTTCATACTGAGCCAATCCTGTAATAATATGTACTGTTTGGAAATGTTTATATGAAATAACTCGGGGAATAAGTTCATGGTTCTATGAGGATTATTTCTAACTCAGAAATGTAGTAGCTAATAAAAGACTAATAATTGACAGATTCAAGAAGTCTTAACTTGCGTATATTTCTATCACATACCATTATACCTGGATGTTTAACACTGGTGCCGTGTTCAAATTAGTGTTGTGTCCTCTATGTTCATGGTCAAATATGGCACGTTTATAGCACATTTGAACATTTGATCTAAAAGTCAGTGAAATCAGATATAATTAATTTCTTTTATTAGATGTATTTTCTGGGTAAAGTATTAAAGCCTGGGTAAATCCAGTTTTTAATCCTGATGCAAATTACTAAACAGTCAAATCAGATTTATCTCAGACTACAGTCACTTCTAATGGCGTATCCACATTGGTTGTTATAGGTGCAGGTATGTTGAATAGTGTAGAACAGGCTAAGCACGTTACCATTTCCTTGTTTACTTTTTTTTCTGTATACTTAGTCTCAAATGTTTTCATTCATGCTGGATTCTATGGACACTTCCTAACCTGGGTTCACTCACATTCTTCATATGTGGCATTACTTCTGTAAGTTTGTTTCATTTTTGCGTGAACAGATGCATTTTCCAACAAAGACGGGTGACATTTCAAATCTTAAATGCTATAAGCTCATGTATTACATCATGCTGGAGTTTATACATGTTTATGTAATTGGTGTCAGCATCACAACTATCTGACTCTGATAAGCTTCAAGAGACAAATAAAATCCATATAAACATCTGATTATGTCTGGTCAAACTGAGTTGCTGAAAAACATGCATTCAAAAATAGTCAACTTTTCCTCCGTACCTGTTTAGAATAATATAGGCTAGATTTGGACACATTCATTTGCACTTGTTTCTATTAACGTCTAGTTCAAGGAGCCATAATGCCAGTCCACTGCAGGCCACACATATCCAATCAGTCAGATTAGAGATGCAAATTGACCTAATGCATGAGGTTTTTGATATGTGGGAGCAACCTGGATAAACCACACAGGCACGGAGAGAACATGCAAACTCCAGAGGCAGCAGCCAAACCAAAACTCAAGCCCAGATTTCTGAAACTGTGAGATAAAATAATAACTACTCACTGTGGCAACACTGATAAAGCTGATTGCACAACATAGCACTGCACAAAACATGGCTTTTGCTAATGTTGTGCTGCTTGCAACCAAAATAAGTTAACTTAATTCTTAAAGTAATCAGTTCTATTTCTCCAAAATCATTTTTGAATAAAGGTAACATGAATGGAAATCACTTCAATGAATTACATTTCATGAGCAATGACAGTGCAAAGAGTGAGCACTGTAACAGGAAAAAAAATATACTGTGAGATTTCAAAGTAAAACTGTAAATTGCTTGACAGTTTTAATATCGACTTTCAAAGTTTGACCATAAAGTCCACAGTTCTAGTATGGGTTGTTGATGGTTTGAATTAACTTTAAATTGCCCTTTCAGTTCGTATTTTTCATCCAATAAACCAAAAATTATAAAAAATTATATCCACTAAACATGGATTGTGGAGTTCTCACTACGTTGTCATGCGTGTTTTAAAGAAGTCATAAAAGCATTTTCAAGTTTAAGCTGTGTAAAGTCAGTAGATGGCACCATTAACCCACAATACCAGCCTGTAGTAAGACGGAAACATCTGGGGAAAAAAAACATCTGGAACAGACCACAAAACGTAACCTGAACTTTGGTGTCCGGAACCATACTTGAACTACACTGCTCACAAAAATGAAAAGATATTACCTAGGAAAATATGTACGGTGAGATTTCATAGTAAAACCTGATAGTTTTAATGTGAACTTTCAGTTTGACCATAAAGTCCACAGTTCTGCTATTAATATTGATGGTAATTTGGCCGCTTCATGGTTGTACAGTAAAATTTCATAGTATAATTGTAAACTTGGTTGACTCTGAACTGACCATATGTTTTTTTTCTGTCATTATAATTAGTGTTTGAGTTTGAAAATGAAAGCCACATTTACTAATATTAACTAATCCGGCATAAATTGGTCTCTATCTGTACATCTCCTTAAAATACAGCTGGCAATGTTGGCTTTTTTTTTAACAGAATTCACATATTACCTGACTCAGCTAAAGAAGAGACGGCCAACTCAGAACCCAAGAGAGGAAATGCAAAACCAGTACTGCATGGTGTCCTGTTACATGGCCCATTTAGCTCCATTGTTCTTCAGAAAGGAAACGGATGAGATCGCCTGATCTCCATGCCTTCATTTTGAATATGCATAATGACTTTTAAAAAGATCAAAAACCTATCAGTGGGTGACCTATCACTTCTTTAGATAAGAATCTGAGTGACTACAGAGAGATAAGTGTAACATGATGTCATCTTGTTTTAAAAGACATCAGCTGCTGAAATAAGTTGTAGAGTAGAAGGGAGAAGAATAAAACAATCACATGCAACATTTAATCAAATATTGCCTTCCACTAAAGCCTGTCCTAGGAACACTGTGAACGAGGACAAGGCACCAGTCCATCGTATACCATAACACACTCACTTATTCACAAGCTCACATTTATAGTAGCCAGTCCACATCTGATATAGCTTTGTGTGTTTGAGGAAACTGAACTAGCTATAGGAAGCTCACACAAACACGGGGAGCACATACCAAACCCAGCACCGACAGTAGATAGATAGACCAGAGATAAGCACCAAAGAAATTGAGTGCCTATACAACATGCAACACATCGACACCATTGTGTATTATGTTGCTAGGTGTTTTTGTTTCCCTGAGAGGCACTGTGTGTAAGGTTTCTATAGCAGTGGCACAGCTTGTTTCTATAGAGCTCGTTTGTTTTGTCAGTAGTGCAAGGGAATTTTGTTCCAGTTGGTTTAACTTTCCTCAGAGGGCTCATCAGCAATGGGCAGGCAATAAGAGAAGAGTGAGGTGCCGCCAAATGACCATTAAATCCAGTTTGTGTGACGAAAATAGCCTCTGAGGTGCTGGGTACACTTTGTGATCTTATTAATAAACGTCGTCCTTACCAATCAAGTAGAGGATAAAACAATTCGTAAACTGTAAGTAATGAATACATAATCGTCACTGTTTTATAGTTTATCTATGACCCAGTTGGTTATCAGGCAGAATCATTGTAGGCCGTGGGCCAAGGCACATTTCCAGTTAAAACGGAGAACACAGAGAACCATACACCACTACAAATAATATGGCGGATGACATAGAGATTAATACACAAATATTAAAAAAAGATTACAACGGCCAAATATATCAGCGGTACTTGCTTTATTAACTTATAAAAAGCAGTCCAAACACTTTAACATGACTGTAATATAATTTATGTTGCCATTTATCAGCTGTATATTCTAATCTATAGTTTAATCACAATATGTTTAGATCATAAAACAAATGAGCTGCTTGTTGCACATAAGGAAACAACGATTCGAATGGAACAATATTAATCTGATGCCCAACTAATTGGTCGTTATTTTCTGAGCCTCACAGAGGATCTTTACCACAGTATTTGCCATTCAAATCCAGCACATGGCCTATTCAAAGTCTGGAGTTCTTTTATAAGATGACTGGACCAGGCAGGAAGTGTAGGGTGGGTGTGTAAGGCAATACACTGCTCTACATTTATAATTGAACATTCGCTGAGCAACTGCTGTTATTTCTGTCAGCAGTGGTCTAGTTGGTTAATGCTTATATCTCATTGACAGATTTTTGTGACCGTTGTTAAGGGAATAATTCAACTTAACCTGGATGTACCATATCTACAGAGCATGAGAAATGACCAAAGATAACAGCTATGACCTGTTTCCAAATGCTGTAATGAAAAGAAAGACTAAAACAAGGAATGTAATGGAAATCTAAAGCCAGTTGTTCAGTTCCATTCGTAAACATTTATATAATATGCCATGTTGAAGAAAAGCTAAAGGAGTTACAATCTAAAAGTGGGTGCTGTGGTTAGACACACAAGATGATATCTTGGACCATGTGACAGTTTTAATCTTTAGCATTATAGTAGGACATAATTCAACAGTTACACTTACATTCTTTTCTCTAAAGAACTGATTATCATAATCTGCTCTTCATGTTATAAATCCTGTTATAATGAATACAGATTGCACTTGTTGTGTTAGTGTGCATTGCCTATACAAACCACTTACCTCCTGTCACTTGGAATACATTTTTTAGGTTATTATTAGGCATATTCTGGTCAGGGGCCACAGAGTAGCCTGGAGCCTATCCCGGAATTTATTCGGGTACAAGCAGAAATGTACCTGGATGTGATGCCAGTTCATCGCAGGTAACTGTAATCATACAATCCAGCTTTCCTGTTCTGTTTCAAGTCCAGCCTAGGGATGGAACCCAGGTCTTCAGCAACAGGACAAATTTGAAAGCCCTGGAGACACCCTGTAGTGTAGAAGAGCAGAAGGTTTAGCACTATTAAATGTTTTCTTCATGGACAGAAAACACTGAGAATTTTATAAAATATTCTTGGCCAATTTAAAAATCAATCTCATCTCTTCTCTCTACCAGTCTAATGTTTGACCTTTTGAGCTTTTGGCTCGTTCAGTTAATTAATTTTGTAATTAACATCCATTTGCTTTTCCTGGTGAGGGCAGAGGCAACAGACTGAGAAGGTCACACCAGGCTTCTTTATCACAGGCCACAGTTTCTAGCTGTTCTTGGGGCATTCCTCTGACAGTGAGATATAATCCCTGCAGTGGGTCCTGGACTATACCTGGGTCTCTCTCCAAGGGGGCCATCCCTGGGCCATACTTGTGGGATGCCCAAATGACCTCAGCTGATTTCACTCTAATGCTGATCTTTTTACCTCTGTGCCATGAAGTATAAGTCCTACATCCTTGTGTACAAACCTAATTTCTGCTGCTTGTAACCATGACCTTATTCTCTTGGGTACAACCCAATGCCCCTGACCATAAGGTGAGGACAAAAACAAAGAACTGGACAAGAACTAAGCTTCTGTATCACCACCACAGACTAGTGTCTGATCACAAAACTGCAAACACCGATCAAAACCATTTGTCAGTCTTATGACCTCTTTTGCCATCACTTATGAAAAAGATTCCAAGCAACTTGAACATCTGCACTAGTAGCTGTACCCAACCATAACTACACCAAGCGGGCCTCAAATGCAAATCCTGCACAACTCTTAACTTGTTACACTTGCCATTGCTGAGCACTAATTGACTGAACCACATTTGGCCCAGACCTGTCTGTTGTCTGGAGCCCTCCAAGGCTTCCTCATTTGGAACTGTGCACCATGATATTTGTAATTCTTTTACACAATGTTGTATTGTAAAAAGCACTATAGAAATACATCTAACCTTGTCATATTATTCTACTCTTATTAAATCACAAGAGCTTGAAAATACTTAAGATCTACATTGCCTGTCTGGTGCCGTGCTTTTAATAATATTCAACAACCTGCTGCTTTAAGATGTTACCCTGCACTTTTTAATCCTGTCCTGCATTGTGTCATTTCAGCTCACACCTGCTCCCATGCCCAGACCTGCATGAACCTTATCAGCCTTTAGGAAACCTGTTGTCACATATGAATAATGCACAAGTGCCTTGCAATACACTTGTGCCAGTGCACACCTGATGCACTAAGGCATTCTCAATCATTAATAGAAGTGTTTAAACCATGAAAGAATTAAGTAAAAGCATGTTTCCTCTATGAAAGCCATTATATTTGCCTGGTTTTGTATACAAAGTGGTTTAACAGGTCTGTATGCATTACTTATTGCTTTCTAAATGGCAAGAAGCTGATTAAAAGTGAACTGTACATATACCAATTTATTCGCATCGCACAACCAGAAATACCTTGAGTTGATAGTAAGTGAAGAGTAACCAAGTTTAACCAATGTTTTTAATGATTTACCAAAAAACAGGTTGAGGGATTTTATAGATAGCTGTGAAGAATAAGTCTAAAAACACACATAAAGCTTCATATTTACCACAGAAGAGGGGGTTTAGCTTTGTATGTTTAAACAACAACAATAATGCTAAGCAGCTAGGTGCATACATAATTTGAAATATTGCACCATCGATCAAAACCCGTATAGTTTAAATTTATATTCTAACCTACATTTTGCTAATGACTTAAATAATGCATGGTGTGATTTCATGCCTTAAATGTGTATGTATTTGAATTGTATTTAATCCAAATTACGAGGCGCTTTAGTTCACATTTAAGGGGGGAATTGGGAGACACATGAATGGGAGATAGTTTCATCAGCAAGTCCATACATGCTCTTACTAATACCTGTAATTATAAAAAAGATACGTTTACACGAGTACACACTAATACTTAGCTTAACTTTACTATGACGTATATGTAGTTACACAACAAAGTGTCTCCAGGAAACTGATCACAACTTTCGTGTTCTATAAAAATACGCAAGATCAAGACAATCAATTCTGAACACCAATGAATGGCGGATAAATAGTGATTGGCATTTAATTCACCCAATCAGCTTTTAGGGCGTTGCGACATTGTCTATAAACCTGTCCACCAGCCAACTGACCGCAGTTGCGCAGGTTGCGAGATTCGCGAGTTGTGCGGGAAAGGTTTGGGTTTGTAATTTTTTTCTTTTTTACTTTTTCACGTCAACTAATCAAAATGAGAGAAATTGTTCACCTGCAGGCTGGCCAGTGTGGAAATCAAATTGGCGCAAAAGTAAGTTAAAATAAAGAAAACGACGTTTTTAATGAATACCTGTTGGTTTGTAACGGTCGTTTGAATTGTGATTCAGTTGCTTAGCGACATGGCAGCTCGTGCTCGGTAGATGCAGACTTCATATATTCGTTAACTGCAAAGGAAATAAATGTAAACTTTTTAACAGTGATTGGCCGTATTTTATAAATAGAAGTGGATTTATTTACTAGGTTTGTTCGAGTTGCCTCTTAGAGTAGGAATTGGAGTCAATATCGGACTTCATTCTTCCTTTACAGGTACGGATAATTAAGAGTAGGTTTACATTAAAGTAATTAATCATATAGTGTAAAGTTTATGGACAGTTTATTAGAAATTATATTAGACATTCATTCGGGGTCGGGGAGTGAATTTCTTTCATGAATTTTTCGAGCACGTGTGTATTTCAGGCTCGTGCCAAATTTGTGACTGTACTCTGCTGTCTGTTCATTCTGATAAGCATCAGTTAAATGCTATTATTGCAGCCTGTAAACATGTTTCTACTCTTGGAATCGGCCCAGTTAATACTAAACGATTGTTATGATATTTTTGGTATAATGATCTGATCCCATGCCTGATGCATTTTTAGTTTTGGGAGGTGATTAGTGATGAACACGGAATCGATCCCACCGGTACCTACCACGGTGACAGCGATCTGCAACTTGAACGGATCAACGTCTACTACAATGAGGCTACTGGTAAATCCTGAACACAAATAGCTTTATCGATTAAACTAATTAGGATAATGCTAAGTCTTGGACCTTAAATGACCGCAGTAAAAGTGTGCACTGTGGTGTAACAGGTGGAAAGTATGTTCCCCGGGCTGTGCTTGTGGACCTGGAGCCTGGTACGATGGACTCTGTGAGATCTGGTCCTTTTGGGCAAGTGTTCAGACCAGATAACTTTGTCTTTGGTGGGTAATGTTTGATATATTTTTTCATAATGTTTACTGTTGTATTCTTTGTTGCTATAGTAAGGGTGTTTAATAGAAATGTGTCCATTTAGTTTTTTCCCTTTTCTCTTTTTTATTGTAGTACCGACATAATATTACATGTGAGTTTTCCATAATGTATTGTAGGGATGCACCAAAAATAACAGATTTTTGAATATATATTGAAGTTTTGGCATTTAACACTCAGTTTGAACTGCTAAGCACATTTCCCAGACATTCGGTCCCAGACATTCCCATGCTTTCCCTAACCCAGCTATACACTATCAGAGATTCCTTTAGCCAGCAGACTGATTCACTTTACCTGACCCACATTTCACGTCCTGGTGGATTTAAACACTACAGTGGAATCATTTGTGGATAAGTTCAAACGTTTGCCAGAACTAGTGGTGTGCAGGTGAACATGTCAAATGGTACATGTTACATGTCAAATGGTACGTGTTACATGTACAATGGTACGTTTATCTCAAAGCAGCTTCACAATCTTATATTATCTTAAAAGGCCAATCCCAAATTGAGCAAGCCTAGGGCAACAGTGGCTAGGAAAAACTCACTGAATATAGAAGGATGAAACCTTGGGAGGACCAAGACTCACAAAGGGACCCGACCTGCATGGGTGACCTAGATGTTAATTGAATAATTACGTTGGACTAATAGTAAAATTAAGAATATCATTGAAATCAGTAATAAAATTTATAGTGTGAGTATGAGTAATACAATTCAAAACAAATAACAAAAGAACAAGATAGTTAATGAGTTCTTAGTGGTAAGTTATTGGAGGAACATGTACCCTGGATAGGGCACCAATCTGTCAGTCTCAGCTCAGAAGCTATAGTCATTGCAACGTATGAGATACGTGTCATGTGATGTGTCATGTGTTTTTCATCACATTTTGAAATTAAGGCGAGCCTTTGAAAGGCAACATAGGCATTTTCATTAAATAATTGTACTTTTTAAAAATGCCTATTTGGATCTTTCACTGATGCCTTCAAAAATGCAAAATATTTGCAGTTTACAGAAAAGTTTCACAAACGTTTACCCAACAATTCCCAATAATACCCAATGCCCATCAATGTCATTTATAGATATAGGGAAGTTGATCAAATTGTAGTCTGTGCGAGTTTGACATGCAGTATAGATAGTTAGATGAATTTGACGACCTGCCGTTGTGATTTCCACAGGTCAGAGTGGGGCTGGAAACAACTGGGCGAAGGGCCATTACACTGAGGGTGCTGAGCTGGTTGACTCGGTGCTGGATGTGGTGCGTAAGGAGGCAGAAAGCTGTGACTGTCTGCAGGGCTTCCAACTCACTCATTCTCTTGGTGGAGGCACAGGTTCAGGCATGGGAACGCTGCTAATCAGTAAGATACGTGAGGAATATCCGGATCGCATCATGAACACATTCAGCGTTGTGCCTTCCCCTAAAGTCTCAGACACTGTGGTGGAGCCCTACAACGCCACTTTATCTGTCCACCAGCTGGTGGAGAACACAGACGAGACTTACTGCATTGATAACGAAGCCCTGTATGACATCTGTTTTCGCACTCTGAAGCTCACAACACCTACGTATGGTGACCTTAACCATTTAGTCTCTGCCACCATGAGCGGCGTGACAACCTGCCTTAGGTTTCCAGGTCAGTTGAACGCCGACCTACGAAAACTGGCCGTCAACATGGTTCCCTTCCCCCGTCTGCATTTCTTCATGCCTGGCTTTGCACCCCTGACCAGCAGGGGGAGCCAGCAGTACCGAGCACTCACTGTACCTGAATTAACGCAGCAGATGTTTGATGCCAAGAACATGATGGCGGCATGCGACCCGCGTCACGGCCGCTACCTGACCGTAGCCGCTGTGTTCAGAGGCCGCATGTCCATGAAAGAAGTGGATGAGCAGATGCTGAACGTGCAGAACAAAAACAGCAGCTACTTTGTCGAATGGATCCCCAACAATGTCAAAACGGCTGTATGCGACATCCCACCAAGAGGCCTCAAAATGGCCGCCACCTTCATCGGCAACAGCACAGCCATCCAGGAGCTGTTCAAGCGCATTTCGGAGCAGTTCACTGCCATGTTCAGAAGGAAGGCCTTTCTGCACTGGTACACAGGGGAAGGAATGGATGAAATGGAGTTCACTGAGGCTGAGAGTAACATGAACGACCTGGTGTCTGAGTATCAGCAGTACCAGGACGCCACGGCTGAGGAGGAGGGCGAGTTCGAGGAAGAAGCAGAAGAAGAGATGGCCTAAATACTTTCAGTTCATATGTTCCTTCAGTTGTTCTTTTCATGTCTTTGTTCGTTGTTCTCACCTTTTAATCTGTCCAGTGTTCCTCTTTCTGTGAACTTTCCAATAAATAACATTAATAATACATTTAAGTGATTGATGTGGTCATTTTCAATGTAGGGACTCGTACAGAATAATTTTAATTTGTAATTATGATTGTTGCGTCAAACTGTAATCACCGACCTACATCTGCACAGATACAGTATATACAGAGAACCATTCACAAAGCATAACCGGTGACCTGCAGGGGGCAACAGAGAGTACCTGTGTGATAGTACAAGGGAGGAAATATAAGCCGTATTAGCAGCGTACCGGCATGGAACAAATGTTTGTGAACAAACAAAATCTCAGGACTCAGCAAACTGCTAAAGCACGGCCAAGACGTGACTGGTAGGATACTGCCATTTATACCAATAACTTTTTAAGTTGCTATTTTTCCAGTTAAATCAGGGGCCAAACTGATAAGCAAACTAGCTGGAGGATTACTTCAATAAACTGGGGATGTTTATGTGGGGATATAT
>JAUZST010084712.1:0-20170 GCA_034779995.1 Parotocinclus haroldoi
ATTTGGTGATATATTTCAACAACGTAAAATATATTTTATACTTTAAAATACCTCGCCTCTCGGCAGTTTTGACTTTCCTCGTACTCAGCTGAATGCTTCTGTTTGAGGTGGTAAAACAGATTAGATTTGATATTTTGCATCACAACCACCTCCATACAACCAAAGTCGTTTCCCTTTTTGGGACAAAATTGTCCACTGCAGAAACACTTCCCACCATACCTGTTGCTCTGCCTACGAGTCAGATACTGGACGTACATCATGCTCTGTGTAAATGCATTATGTCATTACATAAAGACATCGGAATATCACGATATAGATGTTTTATATCGTTTAAAAAATTATACTGGTATTATTGCGAATGTGGCATATTATTGTGAATATGGCACAGCTCTACTATATATACTGCATATATACTGAATATATTGGAAACCAACTGACTGCTGTGCTTTTTTTTCCATATACAATATATATTCATATATTTATATTGATATCAAATACCTTTCCACAAAGTACATTCTGTTCAAAATATACACTTTAATGAAAGTCAAATTTATCAACAAAAGTTATAATACAAAACAGTAACAGCTGTTTTTTAAATGAAGATTACAATCTGACAGTCTGTTCTGGGGTTACATTTGTGTTCTCTGTTTGACGTGAGAGAAATATGTTTTAAATGAAAAAAAAAATACAATTTAAGAAATATTCATCACTAATTTGTTAATAAATTTGTGATTTAGTGATTAGAATTAGTCATATGAGATTCACAAAAGCTCTTGCTTAGTGAACTCCACTGTGTTTAGCGTGTTTTTCTTTACTTTTACATCTGTATTACTGTATTCTTAGTGATAATAGTCGCAATATGTCCTAATATGGTTAGTTTGACATCCAGCCGATTGGGAAATCTTGTCCTGAATCCTCCAGAAGAAAGGCTGCAGTTAGCATTAGCAACTATACTAGCACCATAGGTTCACTAATAGAGTAAGTGTTTTGCTTTTACTTACTTGATTTTGGCCAACTGTTTATTTAATTATATTAAACGCTATCTTTATCAGTACAGTACTTACCACTTACCTCTTTAACACTTGTTAAAACTCTTCGGTTTATGATGCATTTAATTTATGATGGTTTTGTTGGAATGTATCTCCATCATATATCTAGGAGCACCTGTGCAGTACAACACCATTAATGTATTTGATGCCTTGTACAGTGGGGATTTTCTTGGGGTCTGGGATGGATTCATTTCAATTATGCCATGTTGGGAAAAATTGCTCAATACTTGTTGTTTTTGGTACCTGACGAGGCTTCTGGAATTAATTAATAATGAGAACCAAGGTTCCAGAATATTGTATAGAAATATTGTACAAAATGAGCTTCCCAGACAGACAATTACTATATGTATTATTTATTCTGTTACTTGGTTACACATTCATTTGCCTTAAATAACAGCATTGATCTGGTCAGATAAGAAATCCACTGGGTGCACACAGTGTGCTGGTGCATGGTGCATTCATATTTTCACCTGCTCTTCTAAATATTTTCACAAGCTTATTATGACAGGATTGAGGTTTAGTAGTTATTCAAACAAATTCTAATTCCTAGAATACAACAACATACTTTGGTAGCTCTTATTTACCGTACCAAATGCAATATCATCCTCCCTTGAGCCTTATTTCTGTTGATACTGTTTCTTAGATTTTTTTGCACAACACACCAACATAGTTGAAACCATTTCTTTGATTATTCATGCTTTACTGTATCAAAATGTTATATATAAAAAGCTAATTGGCATGGCTGTATAAAACATGTATTGGTTCAGGAACTAGAGCAGTCACACTATACAGTAAGCTGTCCCTGAACAGTGCTTCTTAATTCAAATCCATCTGGCAGAACTGCATTAGATAATTCCTTGGTGGAATATTCCACACACTCCTCTCAACCAATTTAAAATAAGGAGCCCTACAAGTAATGTAACATCACTGGTATAAAAATCTGAACAGAACTATACACCTTAAACAACACCTCTACATCTAGTCCAAGTCTAAGGTGCTGGGAATGCTGTAAGAAAATGTATTAAACTTACTATGCATATCACATATACGCTATATATTGTAAAATCCTGAGGACTTGAAAACCAAAATTAAGGACAAATATCAACTACCCCAAGATTACAAGTCCATCTCCAGAGATCCTGATGTTCCTTTGTCCACAGTCATTAAGAAGTTTACAGTACATGGCACTGTAGCTACTCTCTCCAGATGTGGACGGATGGAAAAAATTGATGAAAGGTGGAAACGCAGGATAGTCCGGATGGAGGATCAGAAGCGTCAATCAAGTTCCAAAGAAATTCAAGCTGTCCTGCAGGCTCAAGGTGTATCAGTGTTAGCATGAACTGTCCGTCGACATTTGAATTAAATGAAACCGTATGGCAGGAAACTCAGGAAGACACAAAAACATAAAAAAGCTAGACCACAATTTTGCCAAAATGTATGTGAGTAAGCTAAAATCCTTATGCCAAAACGTCTTGTGGAAGAGCTTTTTGGTAAAGCACATCATTCGACTGTTTACCGAAAACTGGATGAGGGATACAAAGAAAAGAACACAGTATCTAGAGTCCAATATGGTAGGAGTTTAAAGATGTTTTGGGGTAGTTTTGCTGCCTCTGGCACTAAGTGCTTTGACTGTGTGCAAGGCATCATGAAATCTGAAGATTGAAGGACACAATATGTGCTAGGATGTTCCTTTCCAAACCTGACATCTCCAAGTGCATAGATCTTGTGCCCTGCTGGAATGGTGATGGGGATCATACCATGCAACTTCACTGGATAGGGTTTGTTTCCATTTTGTGCATTTTGGCTGCATATTGTAGGAGCACTGCGTCCGGAGTTGTAGCAGAAAATTTGTGCCAACCAGCATAGGAATTTGGTTGTTAAATTGGCACTCGGAGACAACAAGTGCTAG
This sequence comes from Parotocinclus haroldoi, assembly GCA_034779995.1. NCBI lineage: Eukaryota > Metazoa > Chordata > Actinopteri > Siluriformes > Loricariidae > Parotocinclus > Parotocinclus haroldoi. Next base: position 2,959 of record JAUZST010084712.1, read on the forward strand.
GGTTGTCAGCTGCTCCTCCATACTTGTAACACTGTTGGAAAAGGTTAGAGGGATCTCAACACGTCCAGATAAGGCACAGACTGACCGTCAGCCCCTTCAACGTTGAGCAGGGCTGAATGGGGAAAGAGGTATTGGAAATGGAAAGTTTCTGAAATGGTCGTGACCAGAGACCCGGTATGCGGATGCCCATCTAAGTTTTGGATGGTTTTAACTCCCATCTATTGTCCCACATTATGAATCATTGCTATGGAACTTATCTTATGGATGTTTGCAGTTCCTGGTCATCTCACTGAAGGGGCCTCTACACGTTTAAAGATGATTCCAAGGCTTCTTGCTGTGCCCTAAATCGTTACGTTTATCTCTGAGTTTGAGGCCAGGATTATGTTCATTGTTGTATTTTGTCACAGTGGCCATCTTCTCAGCTCTTAAAGCAGAACCATGGTCTTGGTTGGGCTGGGGGTTGAGATGCCAAGGGATTTGTGACACAGGCTGCTAAACATTTACTTTGCAGGGCTGTTTGCTTCCTTGTAGACTTGCTTGGGACTCTTCATGCATTAAATCTTTTTTAGTCTTTACTTGTTAGCTATGCAACTTGTTTCCAAAATTTTACAACGTCCCTATTAAATCAGAAATTTGCATCAAGCTTTTTAGGATTTGCTTTAATTGATTCCTCGTCAAATACTGGCAGGTTCAAGACTGACAGAACATGTGCAGCTGCCTTTGTGTTTTGCATTCTGTCCATCTTTGCAGCCTGTCGGTCCTCTTCTGTTCTTATTAGTAACAATATTTTTGGAAAAGATGGTGGAGTAATTTCCCTGTGCTCAAGCTGAAGGCCAATGATTGGAGTCAGTTTAGGTAGAGAGAGGGCTTCTCCCCAGAGTACTAGTTTGAATCCAATAATGTTGCAAATAGCTCTTCTTCATCCTCTACCATTCCAAATGAAGATTCAAACTGAGTGAGATAAGCTTCTGGTAGTGCATTTTTTTCAAGTGACAATGTCAGCAGCTGGGCTAAGCAGACTTATATATTAGCATATTTGAAAAACTAGCTTTACTACTTCCAGCAAGAGTTCTTAGTTCAGCTAGGTATCGTTAGGCTAATCCTTTACCAACCTCAAAATTGCCCGTTCTGATGAGTAAAAAAGTCAGTAATATATTTATCAGTGGGTTGTTCATTTATGCCTGTAACAAAAATACTTTTTTTAAAAAGAAAATGTGTCTTCCACCCAAATAAAAGGTTGTATTCTGGTTGTATTTGGGGTGGAAGATAGCTTAATTGCAGCAGTCTCCTGATTGGATCACCACTTTTGTAAACCTCATCTGCACCTGTCACTTTAAGACAGTGCTAAATATCAAATAGAGAAAGAGGGTTAACTTTGATGTTAGGTTCAATGAGGAGACTGCTGATATTAACAGACTTAATAATTGAATTAGACCTCTAATTACCACCCCAAACAACACACACACACACACACACACACACACACAACTGACAGTTCAAAATTATGTATTAACTAAAATAAGGAACCAACATCACAAAGGCGTACATGAATTTAAATGAGCTCCAACATAATGCAGCATCTGTTTCATTCATTCAAAGTTGGTTGAAACTTTGTGTTGTTGAAACAATTGATAATGAAAATATTTTTAAACAAAAAAAACACTGAAATCTCAGGTATAAACAAGGACATTGTCCCAAAAGTTCAAGTAAGTATGAAGATGAATGAATTAAAGGTAGGGGAAAAAATTAATGAACTAATGCACTCAGTCTCCTACCGTCATCTTTAAAAGTTAGTGTCCAAAGAAGTATTGGAATGACGAGGTTGTGGAGATGTGGACGTGGATATTTTTTTTCCCAGGGTGAGTGACGAACAGGATGGAGATGTAGATGGATGAAGGTAGAAGGTGGTAGAAGATCTGAAGACTTGATTGAAGGACTCTTAAAAAAATAGCCTATGCAGCCATGCAAATGGTTACTCATTTAGGTCCATATTCAAATAAAATTACTGCTCTACACTGTCTATTTTTACTATTTTGCATTAAAGCTTTTTTCATACTTGCTGTATACAGAACATAAAATATACTTACATTTTAAGAAATAACGACATATAGTCGAACCCAGATTGACGATGTAAATATCACACAGATAATAAATCAATTAAGAACACGACAAGATTCATAAACATAAACGCTGACTTCAGACATAAAATAATGACTTCAGTTTGGTTTACATTTTATCCCGGCTGGTTTTAGTGATAGTGCTAAGCTCTCCTTAGTCATTTAGTCATTAGTCTATGGATCATTACTCATGGAAACATCGATTATTTATAATTCTAAACAGTTCGGCAATGTCTTCCTACTTGAAGTCACAGCGCAGACACTTCTATATCTGTGCTCAGCTATTTCCAGTTATTCTAACTTATTGTATCAGTTAAAATTTAAATTTTTAAAAGGTTTTAGCAGCATCTACATACCATGTATCGGCCGAGAGGAAGGCGAGGACAGGGGGCTTTATCCGTTTTTTGCACACTGACAAAACGTGTTACCACTGCCTACCTGAAGGGGCAGTAATTCATATATAGCTTGTGATTTTAACTCAGCTTAGGAACATATTTTTACTGACCCTCCCTTGAAAAATAATTTTATTATAAATTTTCAAAACAGATTAACCTGGGGTTTACTTAACACAGCTTACACCCTCACCCTCCACTGTATGAGGCCCTACATGCACACTACACAGACTTCACAGGGGCTGCTAGACAGTGGGGTAATGATATCTCGCTGGTTTTTAAAAATTAGCTAAAGACAAGTTTTAAGGGTTTTCCCAGCTCATCATATGTGAATGTATGTGGGACACGTCTATCTCTTTGTTGGAATGTCTGGGCTCATGTGATCAGTGGACTTGGATGAAATTTGCATCCTCTGGTCCTGGAGGGACAGGGCTTGTCTCACTCTCCTCATGTCCTAGTGAGGTGTTCCTACTTCCTTCCTTTTCTATTGTGTCACAATCTGGAATGTCTACAATGACATGATCCCTTGGTTGAGCAAGGCGGATTGACAGGTTTGACTGACTGGTCAGGACTTAGGTGTGAATTGGCACTGTGTGTTAAATTCGGGAACATTCGGATTCAGTGAGGTCAGGCGTTGTCTCCTAAGTACTCATTCTATTTCCTGAACAAAAGGCCCACATGAAGTGATTTCAAAAACACAACCAGCCTCCTCTTCATCTATCAAATACCCATTATAAGCATCACATACGGCTTGATTAGTCATTTTCCTGCTTCTCAAATCCATTCCCCTGACTATGTTAACCTGGGGTCCTTGCTCTAGAGTGTCCTCAGCAGGCAGAAACCCACAGGGCAAAAGAAAATCTCTGTGGAGGGAACGCTGCAGACCACTGCCCTTCTCAAGCTTGACAACATACACAGGGCTACCATCAATTCATTTCACAACAACGTGAACAGGTCGCTCCCACCTGTCAGCCAACTTATGTTTCCCACATACACTGACATTCCTAACTAAAACACGGTCACCCTTAACTAATTCAGCAGCTCTGACTTTGGCATTGAATCGCAACTTGTTCCCTATTCTCCTGAAATTGTTATCTGCGCCAAGACATTGGCGCAAATTTTTGGACAGAAAGACAGGATTTACTTGATTGGGATTGCATAGTAAGTGGGCAACGGCCATCACAGACAAAGGGGATTTGACCTAGACAGACAGGTGTGAATTAAATATCTATTCAGATTCTGATAACGACAGTAGTCACACTTCATCCCATTACAGGAGGAGCTTAGGAAGGACCACTATTTTCAAATGTATATATTGTGTGCTATTCTGGTACCGGGTGATCAGTCTTGCTCCACTAAATCATCAGTACACTCTTGTACTTTGATACTGCATGGAATAAAGACTGACCATTTTTATCAAGTTTGGAGAGCCGTCCTTTTTCCTTACAGTACACAGCAAGTCAGTCAATTTAGATGGCATCAAGAGGTTGCATACATCCAGCAGATGCATTTTGCTACGTATGTGGCCAATTTATAAAGACAAGAACGAAAATGTACTCTGTGAAAGCATCTGCTAAGATGTGTGAGGCCTACAAAGCATGCTTCGGCATGCCTGTTGGTGACCAAGACAAACCATGGGCTCTTGAACTCTTGAAGGTAAGTGGATAAATGCTACTCTCTTAAATAGCAGATTTAAATTTTTATTTTGCAAAATGTTAAAATCAGGTAAAGTTTAAAAGAGCTTTAATTAACACCTTTTCACAAATTTCAATTTGTAGTTAAATATATCAAACAATACTATATATACGGATATATTGTACTGTTTGATATATAACACAGATTTCAAACTGTGTTAATATCGTACATATCACTAGTCATTAGTGAGAAATAGGCCTAAATCAAATTCTCAATCCAAATTTTATTTCGTTTACTTATAGGTTTGTACAGGGGAGAGAAGAGAGCCATGCATTTTGCTATCCCAATAATTTGGCGTGAACCGACTAATCACTCAACAAATTGCTACTTCTGCATGGTGGACCCTTCCAAACGTTGCACTGCCAAAAATGCACCGCTTGTAATGTATCCTGACATTCCTTCATCTATCATCCCAGTACCACACTGTCCTGAACATCCTGTACCAACTCCTCCAGACAGAGCTCAACCACCTTTGGAAGAAAGCAACAGGTCAGACACTGAGGAAGAAGTTGAAGATCCCGATTTCTCTTCATATGCAGCTGAGGAGTGGAAACCATACTACCCTCACCAAAAAGACCTCAACAATCTGATCAGAGACCTTGGTCTCACCAAGTCCAACGCTGAGCTTCTGACATCAAGGCTTAAGCAATGAAACTTATTAATTGAAAGCGTCAAGCGCCAAGTCACAGAACAGAGAAAGTGTCACAAAGTTTTTTTCAGATTCTTCAGTCATCAAGATGGACTGTGCTTCTGCAACAATGTGGCTGGTCTATTAGAGGCTATAGGTATCACCTGTAACCCGAAGGAGTGGCTACTCTTCATAGACAGTCCATGCAAGAGCCTCAAAGCCATGCTGCTTCACAATGGGAACAAGTATCCGTCTCTTCCTGTAGCTCACGTGGTGCACCTGAAAGAGGAATACACCAGTGTCAAGACGTTGCTAGGTGCCTTGAAGTATGATGATGATCACAAGGGTGTCATTCCTGATGGACTGGGCCTCCAAGGTGGTTTTACAAAGTATCCTTGCTTTATTTGCCTTTGGGGCAGCCGGGATACTGAAGCGCACTACCACAGGTGGGACTGACCTCAGAGGACAGAGTTCTCTGTGGGGAAGACCAACGTAAAGTGGGAGCCACTGGTGGACCCACGCAAGGTCCTGATGTCACCACTACACACCAAGTTGGGGCTCATAAAACAATTTGTCAGGACTCTAGATAAGCAGTCGAGAGTTTTTAATTACCTCCAAGATCTTTTCCCTAAGCTGTCTGAAGCAAAGATCAAAGCTGTTGTCTTCATCGGACTACAAATCAAGAAGATCACAGAGTGCAGTAAATTTCCCAAGAAGCTGAATAGGAAGGAGAGAGCGGCTTGGAACAGCTTCGTCACAGTGTTTCACGGCTTCCTAGACAATCATAAAGATGAAAACGATGAACAAGTAGTTTAGACTCTGATAAAGAACTATGCTGCAATGGGCTGCAAGATGTCACTCAAAACTCATATCCTTGATGCTCATTTTGATAAGTTCAAAGAGAACATGGGAGCTTATTCAGAGGAACAAGGCGAGCGCTTTCACCAGGACATTATGAACCTTGAACACCGTTACCAAAACCACACACTTCTGAACAGTTTTTGGTAATCTGTGTAAATTTGCAATGCATATAGTGTTCTTAGTCTGACTGATAAATGAGAAGATGCAAAATCGACTGTTTCTATAGTGAAAATGCATAACTTTCGTTGCTGTGGTCAGCGAAGTTTATGATGAATGTAAGCAATTTTGCATTTGTTTTAGACATAAGCAATTGGAATATAACACTAGGGAACGCTGGGAACAAAACGTTTTACGTTGTGTTATTCATATTTCATGCATAGACAGCAAAATATTTTGGACTACATATCCTGCCTAGCTCATATACTTCAGAGTTTACCTGATTCCTTGTATACCAAACAGTAGACTGCCCCATACTCTGCCGCTGATTCTTGTTTCTGCAGATTTTCTAATAAAGTTATTGTTCACTGTATCCTGTTCCCTGTGTTGGTCTCAACTCACTAGGCTAGAGCAACATGTCAGTTCGCTGTACATAGATAGGAAACGCACAAATATTGGTTGCCCTTTGAGATTATGAATTGGTTTCTCAAAAGAATGGCTGCTAAAGTTCAGGAAGAAAAACAGACATAATATAGTCTTTCTTATTCATTCAGTTTGTGTAGTGAGACTGAACTGATGCATTGCTATGCAATACTTAAAAAATTCAAGTTATAAGAGACACACTGTGCCGTACAGGCTTGTGTGGAAAGCTAATTCCAACAAAAAGAAGTCAGGTCTCCAAAACACTGCAATCTGCACTTGGTGTAATCTCAGCAAATTATTTATTAGGTGTCCTGATGATAAAGACCTGGGTTGACACAGAGGTGTGTAGTTTGATACATTATAATCTAAATAATCGAATAATTGTAGAACATTGAAAAGCCACGACATGACAAGATTTCAATTTTAGTGAATTAGTCAGAGTGACTTGAGAAACCTTTGGATGGTCATGAACCTTCTCTTGTCAGAAAAGGACAAATACTTCTGATGTTGTATGTAAATAAGCTGGTGGTTCATGTGATGTGGTTAGAAAAATTGAGGTTGTTGTTCAAAACCACATCAAAATTCAAGATGCTTTGTGAACCAGGTGCACAGTAAAACCACCTTTGTTTATACAGTTGGTGTTTTGCCATAAAGGAAGACAAACTAGAAAGGCAGTCATAAACTGGTTTAATATATTGGAGATAGATGTAGAGATTGAAAGGGGTTTGCACTGTCACTTAACAGCTCCTAGATCATCAGTTCATCCCCCCATCTTGAAGACATCTTGAATAGAGAACCAGTCTAGATGTTAATAATAGTAAGATAAGTGTGAATTTACTGTTTCCACTTGGCATATGTGACACATGCACAGGGTAATTGACCTATCTATGATGGTCAGTGTTGATGATGTGTGAGTCAGGCCAAAGAAGATAGTGGATGACCATGGACATGCCGCCTACAAAGTTTCATAGTAGAACCATATGTTTCTTTTATCCTCTGGGGAGGAGCTAAATAGAGAGGAAATTTCATTGATACAGCTGTGAAGCAGATCAGGGGATAAGCAATTAACTAGTTTGAACAAAGAAACCACACAGAGAAAATGTGAAGTTCAGGCAATGAGGAAGGAAGAAATGTCCAGCTAGAGGAAGTAAGCAGACTAGTTCACTCACAATAACTATAAGTCCTCAGTCTACTGTCAGCAAACCAGTAATTGATGTCAATGAAAACTAAAACAAAAAATAAATTAACAATCCTGTAATTAACATTAATCAATTCATTCATTCATTATCAGTACAATCTTAATCCAATTCAGAGTAACATGTGACCAGTGCCTATCCATAAGCACAGAGTGAAAGGCCAGAACAACAAGGTCTCCATATCAATCCTTCACAAGGCACGTGTTGTGTACATGCGCGCGCACACACACACACACACACACACACACACACACAGAAATACATATACAAGCAAACACACACACATTTCAAAAGCTTACAGTTTTTAAAACATTTAAAAAAAACAATACTGTTCGTGCAGAGCAGCAAGATGTTCCCATCATGCCACAAATGTCAGATCTTCCTTCCCCGGATCTCCGTCCCCACAATGTACTATAAACACACATGTACACAGACACACACATATACACACATGAACGCACAGTCATACGCACACATGCACACACTTTAGACATTTAATTGACTTGTTGCATTAATTAACTTCAGGCTACATTAAAAAACAAGACAATTACTTCAGACTTGCAACATTAACATCTTGGCTTCTTTTAAAAAGTGTTTGTCAGGACAAACCTTTATTGTGGGAATTTTTTAAAAGAATGTAAGATAAAAACCTAAATTAGTATTTGCAGGATTACATATAAGCTGTGATAATCCTATAAAATTTAAGACCAACAACATGCCTTTTCTTGTTCAAATTCCTACATTTTTTCATCAGGTTCTCAGATTCGAAACATGCAGTTTCACAGTATAAGGCTGCTACTGATTTTGTAGTATTTAACAGACATACCCAGTGACTTTGAACTGAGGAATTGAAGGATTTAAAAATGGTAGTTTGGAAGAACCAGGATTTGAGCTCACAACTTCCTGATTAGGAATGCAGAGCCTTAACTACTGAGCCCAGTGAAAACTTGAAATAAGATTGAAGTCCAAAACAGATTGACTATACTATATGATGACTGATCGACAGACTCTAAGCTCAGAACCCATGTGTGTCACCTCCAAATGGCACGCTGTACATGGTGTTCTGGTCCCTGATGGACTGACTATGATAGTAGCAGGGGTTTGTCATCCTACAGACAGCTCTCTGTAGGAAGCCTGCATGTGAAGCTCCCGATCGTCATAAAGTCAGGCAGTGACAGATGGGTCCTCACTCCCTTCAGCTGGGCTCTTTAGAAAAGCTGCAGGGTTTAGCTCAGACAAGGTGGGGTAATATACAAATATTATTCATTCTCATCTACTGAAAAAACTTTAGTGACGATCAACTTGAAATTAGTTTCATACCTGCTTTATTTTAGTAACTAAAGTGGCTTTACAGTTGCACGCTCATGTTACTGTATGCACCATTAAACTAAATCCAACACATGTAACTTTATTACATTACATATTGCTTCTGATATCTCTAAGAAAATGTTTTATTGTCCTTTCCATTTTTTTCTAATAATATATGTATATATCATACAGATATTTAAAGAATATGCATAAAATGGAATAAAATGCCATTAAGTTTTACTTTCAGTTATATATGTACAATTGAGAGAGCTTCAAGTTATATGAATAAAACACACATACACACATTTTACATGCTGTCACTGTAAACCTCTTGAAGGGCAAACAATGCTCAGTGTAAAACCTTGCTTTTAAATTTGCAGTGATGCTTTTTTCTGATTATGGATAATTCTTATTACAACTCTTTCTGTTAGTACGGAACAGTGGCAAGCTGTTTAGCATTTGGTTGAACACACAAAAATACTGGATTAGATAAACAAATGCCGGAGTTAAGCACTGAGCAGTATATGAAAATCGCCCCATGGTGCCTAGAGTAATGCCATGGTGACATTTGTAAGGCTGAAACATAAAAGGGAAAGACTGCTAGAGAAAGACGTGTTTGGAGAAAAGAATAATCCTCCAGTGTTAGCTCCAATGTGTTTCACAAGCTGTTCAGCATGGAAATGCTAAAACCAGGAAAGTATCTATTCAACAGTCTGAAGTCTTAATTTCTACTCATACTTTGCTTTTTGTATTTTGGTTGTATTTTGTCTATCTTTAATGCATCTGTTTTGCATGCTTTAGTTCTGGAAGCTAAAAGAGCTAAAAAAAAAACATCAGTGTGATTCACGAGGATCATAAGCTTATCAGCATATAATATTGTATGTATGTATAATTTATAGAGTAACAAAATACACTGCATATGTAGTTGCATTATCTAGGTGGTACTTTATTACATCTGATACTATGCACAATTTGTCAGACGTCATAAACCAGTTTTCACCGGTCCACAATGGTCCAACATTCCCAACATATCAATGCTACTGGTAATGGCATGGTAGATTGTGTCATGAGTTCATCAATCAGTGAAACTGGGTGTTTAATTACAGTGTAAACTTTGACAACATCATAATGTTGTTCCAATGATAGTTTGAGAACTGTATAGTAAATTGCATACTTGCAGTGCATCTCTATGGTAAGTACGATAATAAATTTGACATTTAGTGTGGTGTAGTTGTACCAAAAAGATGAGTGAGTTTAGCACTACCAAATTTATCTAATATATGGTAAAAAAAAAAAATTGTTTTTGAACGTTACAGTTCTGAGGCAACTTCAATTTTGAAGTATTCAGAGATTTTCCCAATACTATATAGCATATTTTCTGCCATATTGCTCAATTCTCATTTACATTTTTAGAAATGCTGACGTCTGTATTTTCTGATTAACTGGATTTTTGAGTAATGTTCAATAACATTGAGGGGGAAAGTTTTGTTTTGATGTTATGTGATATTAAACTTAACCCTGTTGAATCTACTGTTATATGCTCCAGTGTCAGTTTCTACTAGTGGTGCATTATCAAATTAAGTACATTTATGTCATTTGTTTACTAACATGCTTTAAATAATAGGACCACTAAATCATTTAATTATAAAACTTTAAGTTCAGAAGCTTGTTACTTGTTACTTTGGTACAAGTTCTACAAGTTAAGCCAGAATACTGAATCCAACAGGTTTGGACCAATTATTTAAGGCTCCAATGGAGACAATTAATGGAGGATATAGTCTCTTACAGGCGCCGCCTTAAACAAAGAGGTTACTGACTCACAACTAAATACATCAAACCTGCAGTTGCTTAATGTAAATACGATGATAAATAGGGCAGACACTGTTATCCCAGCCAAATAACAATGAAAGGAGTAAATATACAGGCCGATAATGGAATCACCTTGTTACAAAGTGAATACAGTACACAGTGAGATGAAAGCAGACAGATATCCAACAATCAACAAAGTGCAGACACCCTGTGTTTAAATAAGTGAGTTTCTTCTAGCTCTATATCTGCAGTAAATGTCATTTGTCTTTAGAGATCTCCACAGCTGTAGGCTGTCATTGTAAACTTCAAATCTTCTCAGTGAGAATTACTGTGCTTCTGCATGAGCTACTGCAACTGAGTCTGTGGCATGCCATAGTGCATGAGGCCACAAAAAGTACCAGAAGGCAACTGACAACCTAAGTCTTGAGCTCTTGCAGCGTATCACTCCGCAAAATAATAGATAGAGGAAGAGAAATGCCTATAGGTCAGCTGTCCTACTGTTTTAGCCCAGGAGGGATGACCTTTAGTGGCACTAACATCTTGCACTGTACCCCATATCCTGTCTTAACTCCCCTACTCGATGCTCCACAGTGCACGTTTGAGTCACTGGGTGCATTTCTAACAAGCATCTGCTCGTGTGTGCTATTCACAAGAGCATGACAGCATGACATCAGACTAAATCAATGAAATCAATATATCTACATTCCTTTCCAGTATCTAAATAATTCCAATAGACACACCTCATTGTGCTTAATAACGTACAGATTAGGTGATCACCAGCAACAATTGCAATCACCCATGCAAAATTGCAAGGTACATGAAAGCTGTAATCGAAATATTTCTGAACTTTCCTAAGATAAAAAATATTTTTGTTATAACATGAATATAATCTTTTCTTTGTATTTTTATTTGTATTGTTAAAGGTCTGAAACAATGCTTCTTTTGAATTACTTTGTCCAGTCATTTACAATAAATAAATTATCTTGTCATTGGTGCAAATAAACAATTTGGAATAAATAAATAAATTTGAAATTTGTAATACTTTTATTTAAATTATTCATTTATAATAAAGAAAACAAGCAACATCTTTTGATAATCAATTTTCATCGTGCTGCTTGCATAATGCAGAATTAATAGAAAGTCAACATGCGTACATTACAGGTGATACCTGATGATGGTGTGTTTCATGTGTTCTTCCTTTTCCAGCATCTCCCAAAGGTTTGTAAAGTGCAACAAACTTCCTGATCTAGACACAGCATTAATTGTTACATTTTATCCAATATTCTTTAATAGTAAATGGAGCAGTCACTTAGAAGTTCAGTTAGGGAGTCATCAGACACAGAACTTAGCAAAGCCAAGAAATGCAATGTATCTGCATATGTTAGAAGTGAAAATCCTGATTGTAAAATACTGTGATGTCCTCTGTTTTTCTAGTGCCTTTGGCCAACAGTGTTCACCATTTAGTCGAGCTTATTCTGCTGTCATTCAGCAAAAGCCTGCCAGTTAGCATACTTAACAGCATATACTGTGCATACGTAATGCAATAAAGAGAATAATTTAATGCATAGTGCGAGTATGGAAAAGAGAGCATTTCATTCTAGAGAGACACCATCAGGAGTTATATCATATGCTAATTTATGGGAAGGCTCAAATGAGATTCTCTAGTTTAAGGCTTTTCCATTGTTGGTCAAATTCAACAGCCCGCAGTCGATCATAGCTTACCTAATGAATACAGACAAATGAGTTTTGTGTCCCAGTTCTGTTGCACCTTCTCTGTTATGGTATTCCTCATACAGAGCGGAGGTCACCCCACTCATTGGTTCAGCCTGAGATTGCATGTATACTCAATAACCACATATGATTTAAAGTGCAAATCAAACTCCTAGTCTGGGGAAATTGGGCCAGGCTTTGAGAAATCACATTTGGGAAACAAAGCATCCACACATCAGGTGCTATGCCAAGGTCTGTGTGTAAACAGGATGTCCATGTGTGTATGTGGGTATAGGTGTGGGAGTAAACAAAACATTCATTTGTATCAGAGAAAGAAGGGACTAGGCCAAAGGGCCATGGACAGGCAAACCAAAACTGAAGAGATTGGCATCAGAAGAGAGAGCAGATAAGACCTCCTAGAGGTGTGAGATAAGATCAGCATGGATTGGATGGGTGTGTAGAGCACACATACCTTTGAGTGCATTTAGGGTGAGGAAATTTGAGTACTTGTAAATCTGACAGTAAGTAACATAAATGTTTGTTTGTGTTCAGAGAAAGTAAAACAATGAATAAAGTGTCACAGACGACTTATTTAAATAATTGTATTTAAATTAAATTGTATTTAATTATTTTTTATTTGTATTTATGCATGTATCTGGGTTATCTCGTTATATGGAAATATAAGTTTTTCTGTGTTTCTGTTACTGGCATAATTATTATTGACTCATGATTCATAGTTTCAGCTCCAAGCCACATCTGCATTTGATATAAGTTGCATATACTTTATGTTTAAGTCAGTTGCTAGTGGACATTCTGCAAGCTGTTTGTCTATGCCTTTGTTGACATAAACAAATTTAAAAAAATTTAGAAAGGTGTTTGAGAAGTCTATCTTTGTCTTCTGTTTATTCCACAGCCAGGAGAAATAGTGGAGGCCAAAGGGAGAGGCTTAATGGTCAGAGCTTCACCACTGACCAGAATATGAAAACATACATCTGCATAGTGTGACCCGTCTACAAAACTCCACAACAGACGAGTGTAGCTAAAACCATGCCAGAATATTGATGTCCTGGCTTGGATCAGCATATTCCCTGGAATCACCAAAGCAGAAGGAAAATACAATCCTAAAACCTGCAGATTTAGTGGGCAAACATATGTGTTTGTTTTGAACTCTTGAAAAATTATCCTTGCAAATCAACAGTCAGTTTAGGGAGTCTGCCCAAGCAAAGCCACTGAGGTTCTCACTATGAAAGTAGAAGTCCCGCTATATCCTTGTTATATGTCAGGACCTAGTGAGGAATTTGATGTATAAAAGCCAGATGAAATGCATGTAATTACATGTGTACATAATTTTGAAACAGATTAATTAGTAACAATATACAAAAATTTACAGCAGGCAATGACCAAAAACTCTGAACAAGAGGAAATGACAAATCAATAAATAGTCAGAATGGTTGGCACAAAAAACAAAAAGGATTTGTGATTTCAGAGCAGTGATCATGAATAACTGGACTGCAGAATGGCAAAGACATTTTTGAAGTGGGGATCAGTGAGAACAGCTTATAATCGAGACCAGTGAGAGAAGATTGAAATGAAGAGGATCTAAGCACCTTATGGGAGGCTGCATTGTTGTTTTAACAAAACCTGTGTACTAGAGTCGGTCAGTAGAAGAATAAGGCAGCAGAGAGTGATTAAGAGAGATTATGTATATGAACAGAAATGCATGGATGGTAGGAAGCCTGGACACAACTTCAACCACCTTAAAGACTGACTGCTCTCAGAATATATTCCTCCCCAGAGACAGTAATGGAAGCCAGGCTGAGATGTCGCGCTGAGCCAAAAAGCACTACAGAGACTTGTGCCTCCCAGTGCCTCCCACGAGACCTACTTGATGTTGGAAAACTAAGAAACCACATGAAAAGAAGATGGTATGCTAAATATATATTTGTATTTGCTCTTGTATGAGTAATTAGAAATGTGTTTTGACCCTTGTTTACAAGGGGATTCCTTGATATATTGATAATCATTGTTGATTTTTGCCACTGTACCTAAGAATTATTTTAATTAACAGTAATTAACACCAACACGAGAGAAGCACAGCAGTAAACTTTTTGTGAGCATTATAACCATTTATTCTGCACTTATCTCAACTAACCCCAAACTCCAATCCACCTCCACTGGGCACACACTCGCTCTCAGAAAAAGAAAAAAAAGATAACCGTAACAGTATCTTAAATGTATTCTTGTTAGGTTCCTTGTTTGATTTGATTGTTTAGTTATTGCTTTTATACCAGATATGGACATAACACTTTTAACATAAATTAAATAAACCAGGTCTTTAACATGATAACTATTATTATAATTTTATTTTCATGCTCTGTCCAACATTATCATATCTTGTTTTGTGGTAGCTAAGTGAGTGAAAAGTGAAAAGGAATGTTATTTTAAAACCATAATGACTACAGTACACAAATAAATATTAAATCAAAAGTTTCAGTGTATTAGTTGATCAAAAAATTATTTTACAATCAATTTCCTTGGACTATATATATGCTGATTTATAAACAGTACATACATATAAAAGTAAAAAAGTAAAACACAATAATAATAATAATAATGATAATAATAATAAGGCAGCAGCAGCTGCAATCTGATGATTAGTACCAATATTTGTGTGCTATTAGTCTGGAATTTCCCGTGTTTCCCTACCCCGAGCATGTAGTGAAGTCTTGCTTTGTTTTTCCCATTTGTTTTCTGTAATTAGAGTAGGCAGGGCAGGCATGTGGCAAGTGTAGGGTGGAAGTCCCCTGACTGTTTCACCTTGTAGCTGAACACACCTCTCTGTTTGAGCTGTGTTATTAAATTGTGGAGAACAACTCCAAGTGCCCATTTATACTAACTGCTGTTCCAATTCATGAGCAGAAGCCCAGTCAGGCAGTTCACCTCTGTTTTCCACTTTACAATGAGCCTATTTTTGTTATCTGGGTAAAACAAGTAGTGCTGTATGGTGATAAAAAATAAATATATATGGAAGGTTAATACTGACCTCAATGTTTCTTGTCTCCCTGGCACAGTAGTATTAATTACAATGCATGGCCAAAATATTATACAATTTTAGCCACCTATTCTAGTGACAGGTACATAATAGCAAACTTATTCAATAGCCATGCATTTGTATTAATTGTAATCTATTACAACATACCTCTGTACTGTGTTATGAATCAAATAAACATTCACCTTAAGTTTCAGAGAATGAGAGAAGTTTCATGAGAATGGTGAGCACTTCGACTGGTCTGTGACTAGAAAGCCTCACATTTTTCAGGGAGCACTGCACTGCGTGGTGTGACACTTTCTTCCATAACCAGCATTAAACAGTTACTTGTTACTTGTATTACTTGTACCACAGTAGCTATTTTGTCATTTTGGACCAGATGGGTATCATCCAAAAAGAAAAAAATCCAATTAACAACAGTTAATTGGGTGACAAATACCCTCTAAACCCAAATACATATGATAAATACCTTGTTGATGCCAGAGCTCAAGCCAAAAAACACTAATTATAACCAAGCTATACAGAAGAACTCTAAATGCACAACACTTCAAACCCTGAAGCAGACTGGTTACAGCAGGAGGAGAATACACTGGGTGCCACTGCTGTCAGCTAAGGACAGGCAATATAGGCTACAATTCAAACAGACTAATCAAAACTGGACAATAGAAGATTGGAAAAACAAGGATCTCAAGGATGATTCTCAGGGTCATGTAAACAACATGAAAGCATGGATCCTCTCTACCTTTTATCAACAATTCCACACTCTCTGTCCCTTAATGCCAAATGAGCATTGTTTAAATACCACAGTCTAGATGAATGTTGTTGGTGACCATCCCTGTATAATCCCAGTGTAGCCTTCTGTTGTCTGTTTCCAACAGGATGACACATTATGTCACATCTCAAACCGGTTTCATGAACATGACCCTTCAGTACTCAAATTCAATTCAACAGAACATTTAATGTGGTGGAACAACAAATTCACATCACAGATGTGCAGCTGACCAATCTGCTGCCTTTGAGTGATACTGTCAAGTCAGTATGGACTAACAGAGTTCAGAAATGATTTCAGTGAATTTATGCCATGAAGATTTATTTCTTCAGTTTCTTCAATGTAGTTCTTAAGTCGTCCAATTAAGTAAAAGCAATGTTGGTAAATTTTGGTGGTGGTTTTTATAAATATATTCTTCTATGTACTCAGTTCGCTAGTGTCCAGGACACAAATCCAACTCACTACAACATTGTTGTTTTATTTCTCTAACAATAAAGACACCCTGTACCACCAGGCTGTGTATCTATGGGTGTTAGTGTAGTAAGGAATGCCATAATGTTGTTAAACATGTGCTGCTCCAGATTTTTGAAGACCAAATGTAAATATCACTAAATAGAGCTCGCCACACAAGTTAAAAAAGTTTACACTGTAGATGATCAAAATGTACATAAGTTTTACATGGGCCCAAACTAACTGCGGCCAGCCTGGATCCAACATACTCTATACTACATGACCTAAAGTATCTGTACACCTGAAAATCATCTTCTCATGTGCAAACCCACAGACAATAATTTGAAAAATACAAAGCGGATTCCAAAAACGCTGGGACATTAAACAAATTGTGAATAAAAACTGAATGCAATGATGTGGAGATGGCAAATGTCAATATTTTGTTCGTAATAGAACATGGATGACAGATCAAAAGTTGAATCGGAGTAAATGTAACATTTTGAAAAATATGTTGCTTCAAAATTTCACAGTGTCAACAAATCCCAAAAAAGTTGGGACAAGTGGCAGTAAGCGGCTGGAAAAAGGAAATTGAGCATATAACGAACAGCTGGAAGACCAATTAACACTAATTAGGTCAATTGACAACATG
>JAUZST010084723.1:0-20170 GCA_034779995.1 Parotocinclus haroldoi
ATTCATCCACCCACCCGTCCATATAACCACCCAGCCACCCACCCATCCATCCATCCATCCACCCACCCATCCATCCATCCACCCACCCACCCATCCATATAACCACCCACCCAGCCATCCATCCATCCATCCATCCATATATCCATCCACCCATATATTTACCCACCCATTCATCCATCCATCCATCCATATATCCATCCACCCATATATTTACCCACCCATCCATATATCCAAACCCCCCCCCACCCCCCAAAAAAAAAAAAAAAAAAAAAAAAGAGCACTGAGACTCGAAAGCCTGCGGCAAAGCAGAACCCACAGACATCCACACATAAGACCTTTTAATGGTACCACTCCTGACTGGTTCCTAGCCACTCATGTCCCTAACCTAGTGACAAACTCCGATTCCCCCCTGCTTGCAAATGAAAGGCAATGTTCAAAACTGCAAATTAAATCCTGATTTCACAGGGGTAGGACATGAGCCAGAGTGGCACATCTCACCCCTGGCAAGAATCTGCATTTTCTTTCATTTTCTTTAGCATTTTCTGCATTTTCTTGCATTTTCTTGCTTTGTCCATTAAGTTTAGGTCAATGTTTACCCAAAATCTAAATGTAATGGTTTTGTTATGTTTACATCTAAGGTTTCCTTGGATATTAAGTTCTGGCCGCACTACAACTGTGTTCCGGGATATGTATTCCTGATGATTCTGTACCACCAGGGAAAAATGTCACTCTCTGGGTGTAGGCTGGCCACGGACCAAGGGACCCCCCCACATTACTACATCCATTTTTTCTTAGTCATGTAAAATGAAATCAACCGATACTTACTTTTCAATATTAATGCTTCTGCAGGTTTAAGAATTTATCCATTTTCTGAAAATGTGAAGAAGCCCAGAAATACTCCGGATGCATGACAACATTCTCCTTTAAATGTTCCATTACTGAATGTGTCACACCCTCTTACCAATGTTAAGCATTTGTCAGCAACGAGACACTGCAGGTCACAATGAGCTTAAATGTCACATTTATAACAATCGTTTCTGAGGCTGACAAGGGAATTAAAGTCAGGGTAAAGCGGCCTATTGCTATTACTTCCAGGCTAATGAAACGTCAATAGGTTATTTTCTGCCTTCCACATATTTCATACACAGTATCTCCAAATGCCAGCTGTCCAAAATATCAACAGCAGGATCTATGTAAGTCCTTCTACGGTTCACACACTGACCTAAGTGCAGTCTGATTAATTACTTTACATTTGAATTTGCATGACAGTTAAAACCCTGCCACGGTGAATAATCCTTAACCTTTTCTGTTTAGAGAAAGGCTAAATGATTTTGCTATGATGTTTGGGTTCTGTGCAAGTTTGCGCTCAACCGTCCCAAGATCCCGTTCACTCTGAACTCAAACACTCACCCTCTCTCCGTTCATTTCTGAGACAGCGCACCTTGGGGATCTGGGAGAGCAGCTGGCAGTCTTCAGCTAATGAAAGAAGGACATCAGATTGCATAAAGAAACCACACATACATACAAAACATTAACATCCCCCACATTTGCTACGCAGCTCACATGCACACCACCTCGAATTGTGTTCGTCGGCAAATGTGCAATATCATTAAAAAAAGAGGTAATATCTAGGAACATTCGAATGTAAATGCTACTTTATTACTGAACTGGGACAAATGAATTTCTTCTTAAATGCATTCTTACACAGGCGCAGAGATAGTGATCGAAAAGTCACCTTAAACCATGCACTGATATACACAAATAATACAAATACAGAGTGATTAGTTAAAGAAAATCACGGCATTCAAGACATTTTCCCTACAACTATGCATTCATATGTGGGGAAATTACTTTAAATCCTTGAATATTTACAATATGTGTATATAATCCTGTATTTTTTCGGTAACTCACATCATTCACCTCCCCACCTCTAATGTTTCTGCCACCATGGCAAACATCATGATCCAAACTAAACACTATATCAGGAACCAAAGCGACAGCAAGTCTATTTTTATTTATTGTTTAGTACTCCATTCTTTCTTTCAGTATTGGTTTTCATTATCTGATTGCAGTCTCCCATGTCTCCCCACCCCCCCCCCCACCCCCGCCCGCCCCATCTGTCTATTTTTAGGTTATCCTTCATTATCCTGTTAGGACTTCCAGGTTTAACTCTGTTATTTAGTACCTGGATTTATATTGCTCCTGAATACTTTTATGAATTCATTTGCATTTTCCAGATACATTTGTATGTTAAGGCCTTACTTTAAGATTGTACTTTAATTTCAAAAGGGATTTTTTTTTAAATTTTAAACTTCAATTTCATCTCTTATTTACATACTGCTTTCTTGTACAGGGTTTGTGATGGCATTGCAGGTGGCTCATGATTTATTATATAGTCAAGAGTTTGTGGTGGTACTATATACATGCAAAGTGCTGTGCAAAAGTCTTAGGCCACCATTACATTAGGTATACCACTGTTTTAGCAATGGTATGAAGACCATACAATTATGCATCGGTCTCTTAATTAAGATAATAAATACTGAAAATACCAGTAAACCAGTAAATACTGAAATATTTGTATGCAGAATTAAGAAACTGAAAAAATGAAATCAGAAATCAGGCTACAGTGGCAAGTATTTAGTGTGATAGTACTGTATACTACAAGTGTAGTAGGGTTCATCATCAAAAAGTGTCTGCATTTTTTAGGGGAAATTGAGGCGATCAATCACGTTAAGATTGATCTTGGAAAACCCTGTTTAACTTTGATGAAAATACATGAGAACAACATGAGAAGTGGCTCATCTCAATATCTGTACTAATAATAATATTAATAATGTTCCCTCGCCACTTGCGGTTCACCTTTCGTGGCCACAGTGCATCGCGGGTTTTCAAAAAAATATTAAATGAAAAAATATATTGCGGATTTTCGCTGTTTCACGAGTTTTTGCAGAACTATATATCAAATAATAATTCTAACAACAAAGGAATGTTATAAATGATAAAATATTAGGATTTACAGTAAATAGCTGTTGTGTTTACTCAGTGTGTAGGATATGAGGTGCTGTAAGCTCGGTACGGACGGAGCATGTGCGATACGGGAGTGATGTATGGAGTGTTAAGTAAAGAGAACGTTTTATTACTTCAGCGTGTTGCTCGATTATTCAACAGTTAAAAACACTACAATAGCGTATTTACTCAGCAAAAACGAGAAGTAACGCTAGAGCATCGGCCGCCTGAGTCTCTACATGCCGACATGACGAGTTTTTATCTGCGGTTTTGTGTTCGTTCTTTGTGAAAAGTTCATTATAGACTGAATTCATTCAAGTCCTACGATGCTACCCAAACGTTCTGCAAGTTTTACGGCTAAAATAATGTAGAAATACTTCATTAAATATAGCATCCCTAATTCGTGGATTTTCGTTTATCGCACGTGGTCCTGGAACGTAACCCCCGCCATAAACCAGGGAACACTGTATAGGTATCAGTAAGTATATCAGTACAGGTATGTACCTTTTAACATCTGCAGTACACTCTGTGAAACAGGATTGAACTGAAATAGACACTGACCAGACATTACCCTATACCACATAACACTGTAGTTTTAGAGACTTTGCACAGTGTTTTATTTTACACAATAATATTATTTAAGGGACAATGTGGGAAAGGGAAAACGTGAAGAACATTAATATGCTGTAGAATGCACTCATTTGTATATTTTGTCAAATTTGAGACACCTACAATGAAAATGAAAATAATGTTGCTTTCAAGACTGTGATTCTCTTTTCACTGTTTCACTGTGTTGCAAGGGTTCGTTCATAATTACTATGTTGTTATAGTGAACTTAGGTTGACTGGATGGTCGTTAAATGGTGCAAACCTGTATTTGCAATGTCACGTGCTTGTAATAGGTAACACACCGTTTTTATATTATACAATAAATTTGATAATAATATAATATAAATGAAAACAGTTTAAAGATTACACAGTGACCGTACTGACCTGGCAAATATCATGTCATGAAGACCTGTAAAATGAGGAAAACGTTCATTTAAAGATATGTTCATCACGGAATATGATTATTATAATGTTTATTGTTGTGTAGCACTGAGCACGCACGAGGACTGGTGTTGCGATTTCTCAGCACGAAAATGAAGATGAGCACAGTGGCTATTGTCGCTAGTAGCATGCCTCCGATAGCTGCTCCAATAACAGCAGGGTAAGCCCTAAATGGTGGATTAGCTGTGTGACAGAAAAGGTATTAAAATATGCTGTTAGGAAGCTTAGGAACTTATTGGGTAAGCAAATAGTTTATTGTCGTAGTTGTGAGTTGTATTTGCTCTGTGTATTTTGTTGATTTGATCCAATCTGTGCACATCGTGCGCTAACTGGGTGGAAATCATTAGACGGCTAGATTGTCATTATCATTATAGTCTATATTGTGTAGTGTATATTGTACAGTGCGAGTATTATGCAACAGTGCAAGTGTACAAGTCCCGAGCAAACGATGAGAACTAAGACAAATGTTTATAAGAATAAGTTCATGTCAGTTATATAAACAGGAATGCCATATCGCACATGGGATTGTTGTTCTCACCTGGACTCTTGACCTCTGAGGGATGTCCAAGGGTACGGTGATTGACAGCTGTCACACGGAATGAATACTTGCCATTAGGATCCAAACTGGTGATCTGGTAACTGCGCGTGCTGGGCTCTAAATCTCCCACCACCTTCTGCCATACAGGAATGCCACGTGTTTGGCGTTCGATGAAGAACCCAGTGACGTCTACATCTGTCTGGATCAGCCACTCTACCATAACGTCTGTCCTCTGTTGATTGATGTATAAAATCCTATTGATGGTCACATTTGGAGGCATTGGGTACCCTGGAAGAAGACAAGGACTGTAAAGAATTCACTGGGACAAAGATTGAACACATTTAAGGTATACATTCTGTGCGCCATGGGGACTTTATTATCTTTATTTATATCTCTTTATTATCTTTATTTATATCTCTAAATAACGAATCAAACAATAACCTAAGTAAGTAAGTGCTGTTTAAATCATTTGGTGTGAACTACCTTTGCTATTTAACACCATGAGCATGTCTGGTGGATTTAGAACCCTGATTATTACTGATTAAACACTGATTAGACCCTGGGTCTTGCTTCTGCTTCTTGCTACTGCCCAATAAAAAGGCATTTTGGAGCAAACTTTGGGTATTGTACATCTTGGTGAGAGATCAATGGCTGCTAGACATGCCTCCAAGATGCATTTGAAGACATTTTGCCTAGTTGACAGACTTTGGGTGGATAACAGACAGACTTGGCCACGATATCAGTGTTGGTGATCCAGTCCTGCTAGGTGATGCCCCAAAGTCTTCTGAGACAGGCATGATACACTGTCATTTTAGTGTTGGTCATGAGCATGGTGTTGTCCCAGACTCTCTTCCAAAGATGGGCCTGATGGCCCCGGTTAAGATGGCTGTTGCTGCTTTGCAAATCCGCATGCTCAGCTTGGTGTCAAGAGAGAGGTTGCTGGAGATGGTGGGGCCCAGATTGTTGAGCCTATCGACCACTTTGAGGTTGTGGTTGGGGAGCTCTGGCCCATGACGTTGGTCTTCTTCAGGCTTATATATAAGTTAAGTTAAGGTGTATAAGTTAAGGTGTTTTTTGTCAAGGAGTATAGAGAGTTGGGTCGATAGCTTGATATATTAAAGTGTGTGTGTGAAACATGTATCTGCCTTGCCAGTGTATCTTGAAATATTACTTGAAAGCAAACTCACTCATCACTAGGAGCAAGATAGGGATCTCTGATCCCCCTACAGCGTTAGCAGCAGAACACCAGTACTGTCCCGTGTCCGCTATGCTGTCCGTTTCCCGCACGGTCAGGTTAAACCAGGCTGCAGCTTTCTCAAGGATGTATTTCTTGGGTGTATCACCAACGTTCTGTTTTAAGTTGTTGTACCAGGTGATTTCTGTGGCTGCTGGGTAATTTTTGCTCAGGATGCAGGTGAGCTGGACATCATTACCCTCATAAACTGAAACCACACTGCGCTGAGTCATCAAGACTGGTGCCTCTGAATATAAGAAACATATTAGAAAAGAGCAATTATGAGCAAGGGAGAAATATTTTGGTCTTTGTTGTGTTTGTTCTTAGTTGTATAACACAAATGTCTTACCCAGCTTTAAAGTACACTGCCTGGTCTCTTTTTCCAGTGGATGTCTGGCATGACACACAAATGCTTTACCACTGTAAATGGCGCTGGAGCGCAGGACCAAAATGTTGGAGGTCTCCTCCGATGTACCCTGGATGTCACCTGTACTGGAGGCCCACCAGAGCAGAGCCCGAGGAAACCCACCCTCCCAAGAACAGGAGAGCATCAGATACTCATTATTACGAGTCGTGTAAGCATAACACTTGGGTTCTCCATACGGCAGCCCTGAGAAACACAAGATGCTTGTGGTAAAAGAGAAAGTACAATGCATTTTAATCCTGAACGTCTGTTACAGGATGGAATTTTTAAAACAAGTGTGTATTTATGATTAGAATGAATCCAGACACACATGTCCTGGAGCTGCAGCTCTGAGGAACGTTAAGCGCAATATGCGAGCCATAGCAAGTGAATACAGAGTTGTTTCCAGTCTCAGGTCCTGTTTGAATCCTTGTGACATTAATGATGTCCTCTCTTTTGTCCCCATTCACGTACGGAGTCCAGTGAAGTGTAGCTGGAGGATAACCACCCTTCCAGGAACAGAAGAGGCTTAGGTCTGTGTAGTTGTTCACTGGAAGCAGGGAGCAGGATGGACTTCCATCTGGTGGATCTGTGAGAAGACAACATAGGTATGATGAAAAATGTAGCAAGTAGACGTGATGGGAAACAACAGCTACAGAGACTCGGACTTGGGACAAGTGGACAGCACTTACAGTAGACGGTGAGAGTGATGGTTTTTGTTGAGCGAGTGTTGAGGTAAGTGTTCTGGGCCAGACAGGCGTAGTTGCCAGTTTGCGTTCGCAGGATGTTGGTGATGGTGAGCTGTGATCCAATGTAGACCTGGGAGTTGTTGTAGAACCAGACATACTGACTGGGAGGGTTAGAAGAGGCTTGACAAATAAGGGAAACAGTCTCACTCTCTAGAGCTGTGTAACCTCTGTCCGCTACCGAGTAGGAAGTTATGTCAACCTGAAGCAGATCCGGACCAACTAATAGAGAAAAACAACATGAAACACATACAGGTAATGAAGTTTTATAGAAGCTTTAATACCATAGGTTGTTTAGCCTGGAGGGTCCATATAGCCATGACAGCTCTTACTCACATATGACGTCCAATCGGACACGATCACTGCCCTGCTGGCTGACATCATTTTTGGCAAGGCATTTGAACCAGCCCGTGTGGTTACGGGTCACCCAAGAGATATTGAAAAAACTGCTCTCGCTATCAACCAGTGTAGTGACCAGCCCACTGCGAGTCTCCTGCTCCCATATGTAGTGAATGGGATCTGTGCCTTCCATTAGACCACAACTCATCCACACTGATGTGCCCTCTACTGGTGAGGAGTTACTGAGAATGATGTAGGGTTTGGACACTGGCATAGATGCTGTCAAATGAACAAGGTTGCTGATGCAGTAACTAGTAGCCACTAATAGCTATACGTATAGAACCATTCTCAAATGCCACTTCTTACCTGGGCTTTTATTTTCTGACGGATGTCCAATAGTACGCCGATTGAGGGCTGACACGCGGAATGCATATGTGATCGTAGGATC
Source organism: Parotocinclus haroldoi (assembly GCA_034779995.1). Lineage (NCBI taxonomy): Eukaryota > Metazoa > Chordata > Actinopteri > Siluriformes > Loricariidae > Parotocinclus > Parotocinclus haroldoi. The sequence continues at coordinate 7,764 of JAUZST010084723.1, forward strand.
TAGATTGGTGAGCTGGTAGCTGTGGGTGCTGGACTCCAGATTTTCTGCTACTTTCTGCCAGTTAGAGATTATATCAGTCTTACCTACTGGAACTGTGAGCTTCTGGTGCTCGATGAAGAAACCAGTGAGGTCACCATTTGTCTTGACCATCCATTCAATTGTTACGTCTGTCCTGTGGCGTCCAGTGTACATGAGCTTACTGATGGTCACATTTGGAGGCATTGGATACCCTGAATGACAAGCATTCACAGGGATTCGCTAGTGAATATTGTAGAAAACAAATAAAGTCATATTTATGAATCAGTTTTGCAACAGAAGCTTACTCATCACCAGAAGCAAAATGGAGATCTCTGTTCGTCCGATTGCATTTGTAGCAGAGCACCAGTACTGTCCGCTGTCCAACATGCTGTCTGTTTCCCGCACTGTGAGGTTGATCCAGGACAGAGCTTGTTGAAGAACATATTTCTTTGGCGTAACACCCACTTCCTGCTTTAAATTGTTGTACCAGGTGCTCTTTAGAATTGGAGGGTACAAATTGCCCAGCATGCATGTGAGTTGGATATCATTGCCTTCAAATACAGAAACTATACTCTGCGGAGTCATCAAGAGTGGTTTCTCTATAGGGAAGAGCACAAAAACGGCTTAAAATGTGACCCAGGTTCTCCCAGAACTGCACAGTGAGTGACTTACCTAGTTTTATTACACATTTCCTGCCTTCTTTACTCAGTGGATGTTTAGCATGACATATAAATACTTTGCCACTGTAGACAGCGCTGGAGCGCAGGACAAGGGTGGTGGAGTTCTCCTCAGGTGTACCCTGAATGTCGCCAGAACTGGAGGCCCACCAGACCAGAGCCTGAGGGAAGCCACCCTCCCAAGAGCAGGACAGCATTAGGTATTCATTTGTTTGGGTGGAACTGCCAGAGCATTGTGGTTCTCCATATGGAAGCCCTGGGAACCATAGAAGTATTTGTATTCAATGCACTACATGGCCAAATGTTTGTGGACACTAAAACAGCACATTTAAACCATTGGTAGTAGTACGACATTTGCTCTCCTTTTTCTGCTACAACTGTTTTTATGTTTTTCACTAGATTTTATAACATGACTGTGAGGTCAGTTTTTGATGTTAGACAATAAGTCCAAATTCTTAATCAAAGTTCGCAATCCATTTCTCTTTGGACTTTTAAGAACTGCAGACTGGAAACACTATAAATTAAACACTCGGATATCAGAACAAACCACTGTACTGCCAATGTCTATGGAGAAACAAAATGTATGCTTTGTGTTATGAATTTGTTACTGAAAGTATTGTTGAATAGCAGAGCTCAATAACGTGTACTTGACTAGCATGCTTGTTTGAGAGAGACTGTATTCAATTGGACCAGTAAATCATTTCCTGGATGTAGATCTGAGTTTGAGAAATACTTTCACACGTGCCCAAATGCAATACTAATATATGTGCATAAGGCACTGGGTTCAGAAAAGTCCATTCTATATAACATAGGATAGAAGGATGCTCGTGCCCAGGCCATTGCCTACGTTGACTATCCTCTAGCTCAGTGGTTCCCAACCTTTTGTACTTACTTATTTACATAAATTATATTTTCTCTTTGGTTTCTTTTATAGCTTTTCCCTTTTATTGCTTTGTTGCTTAATAGATAGTTAACATATGCAAATTGTATTTTAACAAACTCAAAGCACCTCTGAGCAGACAAATCAGCCCTGTGATATTTTTCATGCCTGAGGAGGCCCCAGGTTGGGAACCATGGCTCTAGGCATATATGAACGATTTAGGTAATGTTGGTTTCGCATTACACCAGTAAAGCACTTTTCTGAAGGTGTTTTACATAGAATACTGGGGTGGCACGATAGTTCGGTGGGTAGCACCACTGCCTCACAGCAAGAAGGTCCAGGGTGGAGCGGCCTGGGTCCTTTCTGTGTTTATTCTGCATGTCCTCCCTGTGTCTGCATGGCTTTACTCCGGGTACTCCGGTTTCAACGCAGTCCAAAGACATGCGTGTTAGGTTAATTGACTATTCTAAATTGGCATTGACTTGTGTGTATATAACTAGTTATGATATAACCTTGTGTGTGTCGCTGAAATGGCCACTGCGGATAGTGATGTTAAGCAAACCAAATAAACAAACAATAAACATGTACTGCTGTCTAGGAAGTCGGGAGCCAGGTAAGGTGATCTAATGAAGCATATTCAAATGTTCTGAATTGTACCGAGGTAAACAAAGACTAAATTAAACTGAATTGAAACTAACATGTTCTGGCACTGCAACTCCTGGTGACATTTAGTGCTACATGTGAGCCATGGCAAATGAAGACAGAGTTATTAGCAATCTCAGAGCCTGGCTGAATCCATGTGACATTATTCCTTCCTTGTGGATTGTCTCCAGTCGCACGTGGACTCCAGGTCAATGCAGGTGGAGGGTGACCTCCGTCCCAGGCACAGAAGAGAGCCAGGTCAGTATAATTGTTTGCTGAGAAGATGGAACATGAAGGAGCTCCATCAGGTGGATCTGTGGGAAGAAAATAACTGCATGAGAAGGTGTGGGGGGTCCACTATTGGAAGTTCTTGGAAGAAATCAACAATGCAAATGAAGCTGTTTCTTGTGCTACTGTATTAAATATACATAATTGCTCCTGAGCTAAAGCAAGTTTGATACTCAAGCTACTGGAACAGATGGTGTTCAGTGGTTTATTGCTTCAATCAGTTGTGTCCGGTACTTGCATTGTATACTTGGTTGAAAGGATAAAACACTGATCAGGCAAGTTATATAGCTCAAGTTAGTGGTGCACCTGAATGTGGTGAATTCTCAAACAAACTGCATTATTCCATGATGTGGGTCGTCTAATGGTAAAGGTACTGGACTAAAGGCCAAATCCCAACTCAGACAAGCTGCCCCTGTGGGGTCCTTGGGCAAGACCCTTAACCCACAACTGCTTGGATCATAAAACTATAAAAATACAAATACATATCAAAACACAGGCCATCGAAAAACAAAGATAGTTTTTATGGTCAGAGATAAAATACTCACAGTACACTATAAGACTGATGGATCTCTGGGAGTGGGTATTAAGTTGAACATTCTTGGCCACACAGGTGTAGTAACCTGCTTGCACACGGAGGATCTTGGTGATGGTGAGCTGTGGTCCAACGTAGCTTTCTGAGTTGTTGTAAAACCAGATGTACTGACTCTGAGGTTTAGAGGATGCCTGACATGTGAGAGAGACATTTGCTTTTTCCAGGACTGAATAGCCACCGTCTGATTGTAAGTAGGCTGAGACATCAATCTGTGGCAAGTCCGGGCCAACTACACAGAGTGGTATTTCACAACAGTTACACACACTAATGCTGTACATGTTCGATATCTGTGCATAGAGAACAAGATTATCAAAGGAAGGTCTGACATCTTCCACTCACATAAGACATCTATCCAGGTATGGTCACTGTACTGCTGGTTGACCTCATTCTTGGCTTGGCACCTGTACCAACCTGAGTGGTTCCGCGTCATCCAAGAGATGCTCAACAAACTACTGTTACTCTCAGTTAGCATGGTGACCAGCCCACTGCGGCTCTCCTGCTCCCATTTGTAGTGAATGGGCCTGCTGCCATTCTCTAGATCACAGCGCATCCAAAATGAGAAGCCCTCGACTGCTGATGGGTCACTCAGGACGGTGTGGGGTTTGGTCACAGGCACTGTAAGGTACAGCACTGATTAGACATACAGAATGACACGGTCCAATATGGCATAGGTAGAGGAGGCACAAGTGGCATTAAGGCAACTTGTATACAATAACAATACAAATCTATTTGTTCACTTAATGCTACTTGATATTTTGTATCTTAAAATACAGGTATGTTCCATTTAACGACTGATCTTTGTGTTAAAATTTATAGCAAATTATAATAGGACATAAAAATCCTAGACATTGCAGTCGGCTGGCCATTACGAAGAAATTCTATATGTATTTATATTTGTTTGTCTGCAGGCTGTGTGTGTTAATGTGTGCTTGTAAATAAAGAACCATGGTGTTGTGTATTTCCTGGAAGGAGTGAAATGTAGAGCAGTTTAGGCTTCGGATGCTGCTAGTTCTCCACTCGTTTTTCTAGCGACATCTTTGATTCATTTACACCACTTTCTTCTGAAAATACCAATTATAATATATGCAAATTAATATATGGCTATGGTAATGTCCAGCCAACGTTCATTTTGCTTCACAAAACGTAATGCATTCGTTAAACGGCGCAGATCTATACCAAAAGCTGTTTACTACTAACCCAAAACCCGCAGATACACATAGTAGTAGTAAAGTCTGCTTCCTTCAGCAAGGTCATAAAGAGCCTGGCACGTGTACAAGCCCTCTGCCGCGACGAGAAGCTTTGCCGTGAACAGTGAAGAACTGTTACTGTAGACGTTCAGTTCTCCCAAGTCCTGGGCCAGCTGCTGCAACTTTGGACCCTTTCCAAAGTTATACACCACAGCCTGAATCGTTTGGGTGCCTGGTTTGGTGAAACTCCAGATATAGATATCGGGGAAGGTGGTACCACAGTTTAGGGTAACTTCATGCTCCACCACTGCACTGATCCTTGCTTCTCTGTACACGACTTCTCCAGGGTCCGTTATCTCCAGCCCTGAGGGATTGGGGTAGGAGGGGTAATTAATATAAACTGCAAATTTGTTGTCCTGAATAATAGGGAACACATTTATGTGCAGTGCCATACAGAATGAGATTCTATTATATATTATACACACGTGCAACGCAAACATTTGTGAACCCACTGACATCTAAACGCTCATACTATATTAACTGATACTTACACAAACATGATTTGATGAGGACATACAAACTCAGCTCAAGTGTAACACTGACATTCATAACAATATGACATTGTCGTCCCCGAACAAACACGACACTACCATGAAAACCATCGTACTAAATGACATCTGCCATTTAATATCTACAGCACACTTATGATGCCACTCGTATTATGTATCAAAGATTTTATTTCAGCCTTATTTGTTTGTCAAAATGTCACAGTGCAACATCATTTTGGTCATAATAGCAGGGTTATTAATGCAAACCTTACATCTGAAGTAAAATTCCACCAAAATATCAGAGCAAAATATTTGCATACATATGCACGAAAATCTACAGGAACTTACCATGCAGGAGGAGAGGAAGCAGGAGTGCATTAAGGAGGAGATTGGCTAACCCTAACACTCTGTGTACCATGGTGCCATGATGCTCAGGCCTCGAAAAAAATCCGCAACAGGAAAGCTAGCATAAAGTGCTGGAAAATGTCCTGAAATTGTGTAGTGTCCAGCTCAGCTCATGCAGTGGCAAGAGGGAGCTGTCAACTGATTTTCTTCTGAATTATTCATTACTCCCAGCCTTCGTGTTTAGGAATGCAGTGGAGTAAAGAGAGTCTGGGTTTTAGGTGACACCAAGATACCTGTGTGTCATCTATTATTGAGCAGCTTGCAAGAAACTTTGTATCTTTATATATGTATTTCAATATATCAGTATAGATTATGGATGCACATAAAAAGACTTACTGGAATGACATTAAAGGTCATTATTAATATGATAACAATAGACAAACGCGACTCTGTTTGTTTCTCTGTTCCTGAGTGTATCAGTTTAATGTCTCTGTTAATGTCTGGCCGTGTCATATTTCAAGCTGGCGCACTATTGTGCTGAGTTAAACATTCATGAATTTCTCATGTAATGATTCTGTCACTTGTGTATTATATTAGCTAATAAAGCCTAATAGATACTATTATTATACATAGCCCAAATGTTGCTCTACAAAGAATGGTTATAAATAATGGAATGTCCAAGTCGGAGTTCTAACCTTAATCCAATAGTTGTGGACACAGTTGAAGCTGTTCTGTACAGAGGAATTCCTCCGAACTAAGCAGAAATGTTCAAACCCCCACCCAAGTGTTTTTAGACTGTAAACACAATATGAAACACTACATGAATGTACTTTATGACATATATAATGACTAAATCTTACAGTTTTGTAAATAAGGTTCTAAGCATGAGACAAAACAGGTACAGATAACTTTAAAGCCCATGTGTGATACGTTAACATTTTCTGCCTGAAACTGAAAACAAAGCAAATCAAACAGTACAGTCGTACCAATTTATTATTATGTTGTAAAGTAAATATATTAAAATGTGTCGAGTTTTCTACTATCGAGTTTTGAGTTTTGTTACTACTACCAGGCTGAAATATATTTTCTTCCCCAGGCTCTGAAACCCATCACCTCATCTACCCCGCCCCACCCCCCCTCCCCACACACACACCTGCCACCCTACCATCATCTTGATGAGCAATAACGGCCTTTAATGGCTTTTAATTAAGTTATCCTGTAGCCTATATGTATGTATATATTTCTTATCTTGTTAATATTCCTCGTAAACTTTGACCTATATGTGAATGTGACGTTGCACATGTAGAGGTTTTCCCGATTGCCGCCATAGTAAGGATGCTAAACTACATTTAATACTGTTTACAATGTTTATTTCAGTGACAATAAAGCTATTCTATTCTATTCTATTAACCAGGAGTGGTGGGTTAGCATCTTAGACTGCTGCTTTAAATAAGCATGCAGTTTCAATTACATATAGGCCTACACTCACTGATAACTTTATAATCTAACCCCTTTTTCTATACTCACTGTTTCACTTACTATATAAGAGCACTTTGTAGTTTTACAGTGACAGACTGTAGTCCATCTGTGTCACTGCATACATTTCTTTAGTTCCCTGTACCCTGTTCTCTAATGGTCAGGACCTCCCACAAATCTGGTACTATTATGGAAGTGGTTCGTTCTCAGTACTGCAGTGACACTGATGTGTTGGTGGTGTGTTTGCATGTTGTACTGATATGAGTGGTTCAGACACTGCAGTACTGCTGAAGTTCTTAAACAACACTGTGCCACTCCTGGAGTAAAGTGGTCCACCAGCCCCCCCCCAAAAAAAAACAAACCGGCATCCTGTGAGCTTATGAATGATTAAAAGATAACATAAACTGTACACACCACCGCATGAGTGTCACTGCAGTGTGGGGAATGAGCAACCACTGCATCTGTGGTGTACCTAATAAAGGGATCGGCGCGGGCACATTTGTCTCATGCATTGAAACAAAATTCTACTGTTATGCATATTTTATTCCTTTACTTTAATATATTGTTCTGTGAGTGATTTTGGGCCTCAAGTGAGAGTGCAGAGCTTTTAAGAGGATAGTTCTGAGGAAATGCAGATCTCCACTGCGGGTACAGAGTATGTTTATATAAGTACATGGGATCACTAGTCAAAAAAAAAATAGTAGGATCTGCAGAAAGCACAGAACATCTGGATTTGTATATACCAAGTTATGTAAATCAATTTAAATAGGAAAAAACATTCAGTGTAATTAATGATCTCGAACAAGAATGCTCATTTCATTAAGGTTCATTTATTATAAAACGACACAAAAACACATTTATAAGAAGCACACATATAGATAATGAATTGAGTTCAGTGTATATTCAGCACTAATAAGACAAGATTTTCTGTCACACCAGCAGACAGGAAGGAGGACATGTGTAAACAGGCTAGGCTAACACAAACAGACAGAGGCTAACAACAACGAGACAAAGGGCTATGATAAACAGAGTTGACAATACAGGGATACATGAAGCACATGACTAGTAACACAATACTCCACAGGGGCACACTCACAGCAATGCACAGAACTACACACTACCACAGGAATACATTAACACACAGTACAGGAATCTAGGCTCAAAGTACAGGGTCAAACACATAAAATAGAAACAGGAACAATGTGAAATACAATGACACCCGATAAGGTTTAGTAGAGGGGGGTTTATATAGAGGAAGCGCAGCCAGCTGCTTATTGCATAAAGTTCAGAAGGGAGCAATATAAGAGGGGGGTGTATCTACTGAGCTACTTACAGTGCCCATCAGCCTCACATATTCTAAAAATAATTTCAATAATTTCAATAATTTCTTGGGTGTCGCTTTACAGTAAAATGATCCTGGGTTCGATCCCAGCTAGATCTTTTTCTGTGCATGTCCTCCCTGTGTCCACGTGAGTTTACTCTGGGTACTCCGGTTTCCTCCCACAGTCCAAATACATCCACTGAGTTAACTGATTATGCCAAATTGGCCCTAAGCATGCAAATGTGTGTATGTGACCTACTATGGACTGGGTCCGGTCTAGGGTTGCTCCTGCTATGCCGTGCTGTGCGTACCCTGTCGTTGTGCTATGCTCTTCCACGACACTGTCCAGGATTAAGTGGATAAAATGAATGAATGAACGAATGAGGATATTTAGTAATATGTGCTGAACATACACTGTATAGCTTTATTGATCTAACAAGATTCCGTTCCAACCCTAATCTAACACAAACATTGGCTTAGGGAATTAAGGAACTGTTTTTCACTCCTTTATAGGTTCACAAAAAATGGCGACTTTGCAAATAATTAGCGGAATGCACTGAGCTATCCTCGTAAGTGACACACACACTGAAAATGTCATTTAGTCGATTGCCTGTAGCAGATAAAGTTCAAAATGATGTTACATGAAACAATGCGACACACACACACAAATAATCCAACGAAGCTATTTTTAGGTCACACAATGGCAAAACCCTAATAGGTTAAATGGTATCAATAGAAAAAAACAAAGACACATTATGGTATACACTCACTGATCACTTTATTAGGAACACCTCCTTGTTTCTACATTCATCTTTCATTTGAGCAGTTCCACATACCATGTAAAAGCACTTTGTAGTTCTACAGACTGTACAGACTGGTCAGGACCCCCACAGGACCCCCAGAAATCAGGTACTGTTGGGGTGATGGACCATGCTAAGCACAGTAGTGGCACTGAAGTGGTGGTGGTGTGTTAGTGTGTGCTGTACTGGTAAGCGTGAATCAGACACAACAGTGCTGCTGGAGATATTCAACACTGTGTTCACTTACCGTGCACTCTATGAGAGACATCTACCTTATTGCTTCATCTTGGAGATATAAAGTAAAGGACGATCTAGTTTGTGTTAGTCAGCCTCCAATCCGTCATCTGTACTCACAGGATGCTGCCTAGAGGATAGTGGTGGAAATTTTGGTTGGTGGTTTTCAATCCAGCGGTAACACTGGGCCGCTGTGTCTGATCTACTCAGACCAGTACAACACGCACTAACACTCCACCACCACATCCGTGTTTGAGAATGATACACCACCCCAATAAGTCCTTGTTCTATGCTGGTCTTGTGGGGGCCTGGTCCAGTGTGTAACATCCTGACCATTAAAGAGCAATGTAAAGGGGACAAACAAAGCATATAAAGTAACAGATGGACTACAGTCTATAACTGTAAAGCTACAAAGTGTTTCTGTATGGTAAGTAGAACTTATAAAACGGACAGCGAGTGTAAAAACAAATACCTAACACAGTGATTGGTGAGTGCGAATTTCCCAGAATTTGAGGGTTAGGTCAAAGCACTGCTGAACCATGAGCAAGGCCCTTATCCCTCAGTTGCTTAACTTGTACCTTGCAAGACTGCATCGATTTGAAGTCCCTCTGTATAAGTACATTTCTTAAATGTTATAATAGTACCCTGTTGAAAATGAAAGTTGTAACACACATGCAGAGTTGAGAACGACCTCACACACTGTGAAGAATATGAGTGAACACACAAAGAGGGAGCTGAAGATTGGTCTGCTCATACATACTGCTCTTTAGGAAAGGTGTAAGGGCCATTAGGGCCAGGCGGTATAGGGTAAGCGAACAAATTGCTCTGGGTGCCATGCTGGCCATAGGGTTGCTGAGGCAGAAAGGTTAGGGGCTGATGGATGGGCGGAGAGTGTGATCCTGGGTACTCATCCTTATTACAAGCCAGGCGGTAACTGACATAGTCTGCAGTGTTTGGAAGCTCATCATATCGCCTCCCGAGGTTCTGTGGAAAAATCAGACAGGGTCTGTAATTACCTCGGGACGTGTGACTATGTGTTCCGCTATAAATTCTGAATCATGAGTCAGATTTGTGACCTGTAATTACCAACAATCAGCTCCTGTATTTTACAACCAGTTAAGCTCCTAAGGAAACATAAACAGCCTGGTCTCCTCACCAGCAGGAGGCGCAGTCTGTTCACACAAAATGAGGCCTACGGCGCTTTTTTTATGAAGCTCCAGTGGCTCTGTTCAGCATACCAAGCAGTTATGTTCTTTTTTAACAAGTCCCCAAAAGCACAGTGAGTGCTCTCTTACCTGGAACTCATCAGTTGGATTCTTTTTGACAGAAGAAGGCTTTTTATGAGCTGGAGATGAGCTATCACTGCAAAGAAGAAAGATTGAACAAAATAGAAGGTAAAGTGCAATTTAAAGGCTGGCAGAGGATTACAAACTTAAAAGCAAGAGAGCACTATTCATATTCTTTAGTGGTAATACAATACCTGGCCAGTTAACGCAAATATATTGAAATGGTGTGAAAATACAGCTTGCCAGATCTTTGTAATCTTTGAAACGTACACTACTGGGCATTAGGGTGAGTCAGGTCAGTTCATTTCTATAGTGATGTTTACAATGGAGCATTGTATCAAAGCATCTTTACACTTTTCTATTATTTTATTATATAGGCCCAAATCCCAAATTGAACAAGCCAGTGGAATAGATAATCAACCTAGGAGGAAGGAAGAAGACTTGGGAGGACAAAGACATATAAAATTACTATGTTTATAGTAATAATTTGCCTAGAGCACATCTGTTAAAAGTATATAAAAATAAATGATTAAAATAAAATACGCTGCTCATAAGAAGTAAAGAATATTTCAAACCGAATATGAAGAGGATCATCCTGTCCATGCTCCATCACTGTCAGTGTGTTTTAACACTCTTGGGTGACCATACACCCTACTGAACAGTCAATGTGAATATATCACTTGCTGCTCAATCAGCATAATTGAGTTTGCATCTCATTTGCATAATCAAATGACTTTTCATTTGCGTTTTAGATGATGTTGTTAAATGAAATAAAATCAGATCCTTCTTTTTTAATTGATTCATATTCATTTTAAACTATCCCCTCTAGTATATAATAATGTGTAGAGTAATACATGAGAGATAACGTAATATTATGAAGCCTGATAAAATAAGAGACTATATATAAGATATATAAGATAATATATATATATATATATATATATATGTACTGTGGCTTGGTGGTTAACCTAGGGGGTCAGTGTGGGTTTACTCTGGGTACTCTGGTTTCTTCCCACAGTCCATAGTGTGTTAGGTTAATATATTACTCTAAAATTGTCTTTAACTTAAGTATGTATATATATATATATATACTTTTCTTTAAATTGGTGAAATAAGGAAAAAGAATGTAAGTAGAACAATACTCATACCATTGTTTTCTATACGATAACAGGGTACTCACGAGTCACTGTCAGTTTCAGTTTGCTTGCTCTGCCGATGTCTGTTGATCAAGACTGCAATGCCAGCGATGGCGAGAATCACGCTCAAGGCAACCACCCATCCAAGGACACCCATAACCCTCGCTGATGTGCTCAGTGGCATTGGGTTCGCTGTGGATGGTACAGACACTTGAATTTGCATGTCCTGTTTACGGTACATTCCATATGGCACATGACAAGGCATAATAAAAATCAGTGTTGATTTAGCATTTGAATGTAAACCGTGATATTACAACGTTCACTTTATTTCTGGGGCCATTTTTTAGACATTAAGATCTCTTATTTGGACTTATCTTCAGCTTCTTGGAGTTTGGGGTCAGGGCACTGTAATGGTCAGGTTAATAGCTTGCCTCTGTGGTCAGTGAACCATTTTATGTGGGTTTGCAGCAGTGATGGCTGGTGGTTTTTGAAATTGAGGATGCACATACAGTGAGTACGGAAAGTATTCACATTTTGTTTATTGCAGCCTTTTGCTTAAATCAAAAACGTTTTTGATTTTATTTCTCATTAATGTTCAGCATCCTATCTTGACAGAAAAAACAGACATTTTTGAAAATGTATTAAAAAAGAAAAACTGAAATATCGCATGGTCATAAGTATTTAGACCCTCTACTCAGTATTTAGTAGAACCTTTTAAACTAGTACAGCCGGGAGTCTTCTTCGGAATGATGCAACTTGCAATGATGCAAGTTCTTCACACCTTGATTTGGGGATCCTCTGCAATTCTTCCTCGCAGATCCTCTCCAGTTCTGTCAGGTTGGATGGTGAACGTTGGTAGACGGGCATTTTCAGGTCTCTCAAAAGATGCTCAGTTTTGTGTAGGTCAGGGCTCTGGCTGGGCCAGTCAAGAATGGTCACAGAGTTGTTCTGAAGCCACTCCTTTGTTATTTTAGCTG